>JAJPUD010011331.1:40391-55280 GCA_023553655.1 Myrmecobius fasciatus | reverse complement strand
CCCCCCCCTTCCCAAGGGCCTTGAACGTTGTCTGTCAGCTTTCACCAAAGGGCTGGAAAGTCCTGCCTGATTAGCTCTGGAACTCACAGCTTTCAATCACAGTGAGATTTTAATCCGCTTGTGCAAGTGGGTATCTGTTTCAGTGCGTGTATCTGAGCATTTGTGTGATAAAGTGTACTTGTGTGTTATGCATGCTCACATATGCATGAGTATATATATGCATTCACACATGTATGTCCCTAAATGTGCTTCTGTGTAAGAGATGAGAACTTAGATTGAAAGGGACCAGGAAGATCACCTAGCCCAGCCCTTTTATTTTATTGATGAGGAAACAGGCTCGGGGAGATTTCATGATACAAAGTCACACAAGCGTTACGTGGCACAATCAGAATTAGAACTCAGCTCGCCAACCTCGAATTCCATATTCCTGCCATTCGGTGTAATCGTGGTACGTCTTCACATCTGCTTGGAGTCTGTGTATTTTCATTATCTGTCTGTACAAAGTGATGTCTTTGTAGGTATAAAGCTGTATATAAATATGTGTATCTATTCACATAAGTGCACACATATGGATGTGTTGCTGCTTTGAACAGAAAATCCTTTTCCCGAGTGTTTAGTGTCTTAGCAATTCCTAGCAGTGAGTCAGACATACCTCTCCTATCTCCTCCCTCAAATCCTCCCATGGACCTTAGCAAACAATTCCCAACTGCTTTAAGACCCTGCTTAAAAGGGGATAAACATTGGACTGAGTAATAAAACCAAAGAGAAGCAAAAGATCAGCCCTTCGAGGTATGTAACCCTGGGCTCTGGTCAGATTCTGCCCGCCCGGCCTCACCCCAGGCTGCCTGAGAGGCTCCTTCAGAAAACTCTCCAGAGCTGCCATTTTGGTGCCTTTAATGCAAAAGCTTAGAAGTCAACTTTGACTATTCAAATCATAAAAGCTGGTCTTCTTAGGGTCGAGCTTTCTCTTGCTGGAGTGGCTGGAACTTCTGGATATTTGTGGGTAGGAAAGAAATGGATTTCCCCTGTAGCAGCAAGAGAAATGTCATTTAGACAAAAGAAAGATCTTCCTCGGAGATGTTAGAGTAAGCAAAATCTGAGTTCTTTGCACTTACAGTAGGTTGCTTGTCTGTGGAAGTGTGAGCATGACCTATGGGTCTGTCACTTGGCTTCCATCAATCTAGCAATAGTAAATGCTCATGTGTGTGCACACACCTATGTGTTTGGTGCTTTAAATGCAAACACAAAACCCCTTTCCTGGATGTCTGGTGTCCCAATAATTCCCAGCAGTGACTTCTGGGTGTTAGCATGGGGGATACAAAGACACAAACAACAATCAGCCCTCTAGGGAATAGAAATAAATATATGCACATACAAGTATATGCAAATATATATAAAGTAAATATAAGCTCATTGGAGTAAGGTATTTGCACCTAGAGGAAATCTCCTGAGCTTTGAAGGAAACTTAGGATTCTAAAAGGCAAAGGTGAAGAGGGAACACATTCCAGGCATTTAGGACAGTCAGTGCAAAGGTCTGGAGACTGGAAATGGAACAAGAAGGCCAGTTTGACCTAGGAGGAGGAGAGCAATACGTAAAATCAGCCAAGAGAGGTCCAATTATGCATTAGACCCAAAGACGTAAAGGGCCAAATAGATAAAAAGAATAGTTCCCTGCGAAGGGGAGAAAGGAAGGAAGAAATAAACACTTATTAAGCACCTACAACGTACCAGTTACTTTGCTAAGTGCCTTTTATATTTTCTTGTTTTATCCTCACATTACCCTGGGAGAGAGGTGCTATTCTTAACCTCATTTTACAGTGGAAGAAATTGAAACAGATAAAGGCAGAATGATTTCCTCAAGGTCAAGTAATTATCTCAGGTTGTATTTGAACTCAGATCTTCCTAATTCCAGGCCTAGCACTATATCACGAAACTGCCTCATTTAGCACATAGTGGTGCTTACTAAGTGCTTGGTAATTTGATTTGGCTGTAGCCAAATTTTTCTTTATTTGTTTTTCTTTATCATAGGGGCAATCGGGATGACTAAGATATAAAGGGAAAATATAACATATATTTTTAAAAATAAAATAAGTTTCCATTGCCTCTTGTCTCCTACCACTGCCTCAAAAAAAAAAAAAAAAAAAAGAAGCAAGAATTGATTGCTGGCTCAATCTATGGGGCAAGGAATCACCATATGACCTCCTGATCTCATTCTGCAAGAATGAAGTCTTACTTAGTATCTACTAAGATATACAAACTGACTGAAGTTCCTTACCAAAAATTCCTTACATAAATGAAATCTTAAGACCAGTTTTTAAAAAATGACCAGAACCTTAGAAATCACTTAGTTAAATTCAATAAAGTGCCTAAAATATGTGACTCTGCCTTTGGGCTCAGTCTCTCAAATTCCATTAGCACTGTCAAATTGAGTCTTCAAAGAGAAGATGACTATTACTTTCTCAGGGTTTTAAAAGGCAACCCTGAATTATAGAGTTCATTCAAGAACTCCAATCCAGCGGATTTTTTTGTTTATCAGCCAGATGGCTGCTGTCTTTCATTCTCAAAGAGGATCAAAATAACATCATTATGTTGGAGTAAAGCTGCAGTGCATCAGACTGTGGCTGATCATATTCTCAAAATTTGTGCATCTCACATTTCTCTTGAACTACATCAATTCTACTTTACTTACAGAACAGAGAACCCTCTCTGATGAGATTATTTCATGCTGGGCAGTCCTGTGCCAATGTCTGCCATGTCATGCAATCAGTTCCAAAGCTCTTAAAAGAGACCTTGAGAGTGTCTTTGTACTCTAGAGGTAATAAATAGGGAGTCATGAGTTTATTGAAGAAGGAAATCTGCTTTTTCTGACCATTATATGAGCACTTGCTCTATATGAATTCTCCATAAAATAGTCTTTTGAGCAAGTATATGTTTGGCATTCAAACAATGTGGCCAGCCCATTAGAGTTGAGTTCTTGGCAGCTTAGTTCAAGAAATGACCTCAGTGGTATCACTTCACACCTCTCTGGTTGGCTAAGATGACCGGAAGATATAATGATAAATATTGGAGATGTGGGAAAATAGACATTAATGCATTGTTGGTAGAGTTGTGAACTGATCCAACCATTCTGGAGAGCAATTTGGAACTATGCCCAAAGGGCTATAAAACTATGCATACCCTTTGATCAATTTCCTGGAATAGCGCTGCCCAGATTTCTCAGCATACAATGAGGTCCACACAATGGTTCCGTTGACCTTCAGTTTGGTACCCATCTAAGACTTCTTTCCTAAACTTTCCTTCAGAGCCTCCCAAATGTTGAGCCAGCTCTGGCAATGCTTGTGCCAACCTCCATATCAGTGTGTACATCCCTGGAAAGTATTCTGTCAAGGTAAGTGAACTCATCCATCTCTGTTTGCTATAAGTGATGGTTCTACATATGAATGATGGAGCACCTATGTTTTCCTGATGTTAATTGTTAGGCTAAAATTAACACAAGAAGCAGAAAATCACCCCATACTCTGATGCATCTTAATTTCAGAAGCTACATTGAGTAAACAATCATCTGCAAACAAAAAATCATATACTAACACTCCCTCCACTTTAATCTTGGCTTTTAGTCCTTTCAAATTGAAGAAATTACTACCTGTGCAATAGTTGACGTTGATGCTGTGTTCATCCTCACTGAAGGTGTTTGACAACATGGCTGAAAACATCATGCCTAAAAACATGGGAGCCAAAGACTCCAGCTTTGGGGATTCACTATTTGACAAAAACTGCTAAGAAAATTGGAAATTAGTATGGCAGAAACTAGACATTGACCCACACCTAACACCTTTTACCAAGATAAGGTTGGAATAGATTCATGATCTAGACATAAAGCATGATATTATAAACAAATTAGAAGAGCATAGGATAGTTTACCTTTAAGATCTGTGGAGGAGGAAGGAATTTGTGACTAAAGAAGAACTAGAGATCATTATTGATCACAAAATAGATAATTTTAATTATATTAAATTAAAAAGCTTTTATACAAACAAAACTAATGCAGATAATATTAGAAAGGAAGCAATAAGCTGGGAAAACATTTTTACATTCAAAGGCTCTGATAAAGGGCTCATTTATAAAATATATAAAAAATTAACTCAAATTTATAAGAATTCAAGCCATTCTCCAATTGATAAATGGTCAAAGGATATGAACAATTTTCAGATGAAGAAATTGAAGCTATTTATACCCATATGAAAGGTGCTCTAAATCACTATTGATCATAGAAATGCAAATTAAGACAACTCTGAGATACTACAACACACGTGTCAGATTGGCTAAAATGGCAGGAAAAGATAATGACGAATGTTGGAAGGGATGGGGGAAAACTGGGACACTGATACATTGTTGGTGGAACTGTGAATGGATCCAACCATTCTGGAGAGCAATTTGGAACTATGCTCAAAAAGTTATCAAACTGTGCATACCCTTTGACCCAGCAGTGTTTCTACTGGGCCTATATCCCAAAGAGATCTTAAAGGAAGGAAAGGGACATACATGTGCAAGAATGTTTGTGGCAACCCTTTTTGTAGTGGCTAGAAACTGGAAATTGAATGGATGCCCATCAATTGAAGAGTGGCTGAATAAATTATGGTATATGAATGTTATGGAATATTATTGTTTTGTAAGAAACGACCAACAAGGATGATTTCAAAGAGGCCTGGAGAGACTTATATGAATTGATGCTAAGTGAAGTGAGCAGAACCAGGAGATCAATACACACAGCAACAACAAGACTATACAATGATCAATTCTGATGAACATAGCTCTCTTCAACAATGAGATGATTCAAACCAGTTCCAATTATTCAGTGATGAAGAGAGCCATATACACCCAGAGAGAGGACTGTGGAAACTGAGTGTGGACCAAAACATAGTATTTTCACTCTTTTTGTTGATGTTTGTTTACATTTTATTTTCTTTCTCAGGTTTTTTTCCCTTCTTGATACAATTTTTCATGTGCAGCAAGACAACTGTATAAATATATATATATATACATATATTGGATTTAACATATATTTTAACAAATTTGACATGTATTAGACTACCTGCCATCTATGGATGGGGGTGGGGGCAAGGAGGGGAAAATTTGGAACAGAAAGTTTTGCAAAAGTCAATGTTGAAAAATTACCCATGCATATGCTTTGTAAATAAAAGGCTTTAATAAAACAAAATAAAATAAAAAACAGGGGAGCAAACTCACAGTCTTGTTTCACTCCATTGGTGACTGGGGAAACATGAGAGCATTGTCAAAGGCCTGCCCAGAACCCAGTATTGATGAACTGAAGAATTTCTTCGGGAACCTAAATTTTGATATAATTTTCCATAAGCCCTCATTATGAACAGTGTCAAAGGCCTTGGTCAGATCTACAAATTTTGTGTACAGACCCCTTTTCTGCTTTTGACATTTCTCCTGGAGTTGTCAAGTAGCAAACATCATATTGACCATTCTTCAGCCCTTTCTGAAAGTACACTGGATCTCAAGGAGATGAATATCTTCCAGGTGAAGGATCAGCCTATTAAGGAAGACTCTGGCAAGAATCTTGCCAATCATTGACTAAGAGTGAGGCCCTTCCACCCCCCATGATTGTCCCAGGACAATCTATTTCCTTTACCTTTATAGAGAAAGACGATGGAGGCATTCTTGAACTCCTGGGGGATAACTTCCTCTTACCATATAACCTGGAAAATGTCAGTTAGCTTTTGTATGCTTTTTTGCTTTTTTAAAATAATAATAGCTTTTCATTTTTTAAATACTTGCTTTTGTATCAAAAATGGACCTCCCCACATTGTAAATCTCCACTGAAATAGAATCAGCAGCAGGGGCTTTGCCACAGGAGAGGAATCTAATGACATTCAAAACCTCTTTTTCAGTTAGAAATTTGTATAGAAAGGTATTGACTTCAATCTGAGATAAATAATCAATGACTTCAGCATTGATTAAGGATGATATAGTGAAAATACTAAGAAAGTGTTCAACCCATTTCTCCAGGATCATGTACTTAGCACCACTCAATGTGGCTCCATCAGCACTGAGTAGTTGAGATATACTATATGTGTTTGGCCCATAAATATCTTTCAGGGCATCATGAGAGCACTTTTGATTGTTACTATCAACATAAAACCAAATTTCATCTGCCTTCTTATGAAGCCAAGAGTTTTACATCTCTCTAAGTTCATTTGCATTTTACTTTTGATGGAATTAAATGAAACCTTCTTAGAGATGGATGAACTATCCTGTTGGTACATCTGTGGAGTTCTTGTTTTTCATTTAGCATTTCTGAATTTCCCCAACATTTTCATCAAACCAGTCTTGATGTTTGCTAGTATTCTGATCCACATGAGTAAATGCAGTACTGGACACCAAATCTCTGCCCACTCCTTTTCTGCTCCACTATGGCTAACCATGAGTTGGCTCTTCTCACTAAGAGAAATGCTCTAGTCTGTTGATATTAAGTCTTCTGATGGCTATTTTCCTTTGAAGCTACCACTGTTGAATCATCCATATGTGGAACCATCAGTTACAATATTCTGTACCACATATTACCTTTGTCCTTTTAGATCCTATCTGTCTCTTCTCCTTACAATCACACAGTCTTTTAAATGCCATATTTGCTGTGAGGATGCATCCATGAGGTTTTATTGCATTTAGGTAAATGGAAGATGGTGTTGGTGATGATATAGTCATGAGATGCACAAGTCTTCAGTAGAAAGAGACCATAGCTGTTGTTGTTTCCAACTCCATTCCTCCCAAGGACTCCCTGCCACCTCTGGTAATCTGAGCCTACTCTGACATTAAAATCATCCAGAATTATGAGCTTTTCTTCTTTTTGTATATTAATGATAAGGGTCTCCAGATCTTCATAAAATTTTCCTTTCACTTCATCAGAGTTCATCATGGGAGTATAGGAACTGATGATGGCATTTTTCTGCAAGTGGCAATCACATTGTCATGAACTTCCATTTACTCCTCAAGCTTGTTGGTTGACTAGATTAGTTTTGATTGCAAAACCTACTCAAGCTTTAGGGTGCTCCCCTTCACTGTGATCACTCCAGGAAAAATAAAATGTGTACATCCTGCTCCAACTTCAGTAAGCTGGCCTTCATTTGCCAGCCTTGTTTCACTCAGGACTTCTATTTGGATACAATAGCAGCTGGGTTCTCTCAGAACAAGAGCTGTTCATCTTTCAGGTCTATTGTATTTTATGTTGTCTGAAAGAGTCCACATATTCCATGTACCAATGGTGAATGGAATCATCTTTGCAGACACTTTTGTATATTTGGGGGATTTCAACTATAAGTTAGGATCCCTGCCTGCCACAGTAATCAGGCCAGGTTTGGCTAAGCAGACAATTTCTAGGGCAACTTTCTAACTCTATTTTCCCACCAGGAGGTAAGCAGTACAGTCATTAAAAGTCTGCTCAGATACCTCAATTGCTGCTAAGTCCCACTGCTGTTTCTAGTGAGAAGGCGATCCTATGGTCCAGGCCATCAATGTGTAGGTCACTCTCTGTACCTGCACCTCCTGCTTTATCATCTGCTTGTTGCCAAAGAATTTTGAGATAGGTAAAATAGTATTGATGATGTTTTTTTGATTTAAGTGGATTTAAATGAGGCAGAATTGTACAAAGTGAACAGCCTTTACAGACTCTTACAGAGTCACCATTGTCCAGTGGCAGGTCAGAGTCAAGATGACTGATGATGAGTCAAGATGCAAAAAAATGGCATTTTCAGTGTCTAATCAAGCTCTAAGCATTCCATTGTGCTTGCTTCAGCTGCCTTCATGGCCATTATAACAAATTGTTTTCATCCAACTATTCCATCAGGATAAGTCTTCACAGGCTGGCGTAGACACTTCCCTCACTCACTAACAGATTTGAGACCCCTCAGTTACCTTTAAGTTTGTTTAACTTATCTGCCCAAAAAGTTTACTAGAGTGTGTCTACTGCACATGCTACAACTTCTGGAAGCCACAGATGACAGGTGGAGTGAGTGGACACCAAACATGGAAAGCAGCCCTGAAATGGACTTAGCATCCTTCACACCAAATGTGCTAGTCTTCCCTGAACATACCCTATACTCAGATGAAGTCTTGGAGAGCACCCATGATTAATGTATGTGACTGAGGGGAAAGGGAAAAATCCAGCAAAAGAAACTGAAAAAGAGTAGTTCAGACAGGTAAAGGGAAAATGAGGAGAAAGTTTTTGTCATAAAAACTAACAAAAGAGACAATATCCAGGGAGAAAAAGAATGATGGACTATGTCAAAGGCTGCAGAGAGGAAGAATGAGAATTGAGAAAAGAACATTAGACAATTAAGAAATCATTGATAACCCTGAAAACAGAAATTTCAGTTAGAGACGGTTCAGATAGAATGATTAAAGAGGAAGTAGAGGTACCAATTGTAAATGATCTTCTCAGAGAATTGAATCATGAAAGGGAGGACAGATTTAAAATAAGAGCAAGCAGAGGATTATTTTAAGGAGAGAGTCCTGAGCAGGTTTTTAGGCAACAAAAAAGCAAGAAATAAATAATAAGAAACTGAAGATTAACTTGAGAGCAAGGATGTTTGAGGGGAGGATCCAATGAAGGAGAAAAGATAGAGTGAAATGAAAGTTGCATGTAGAGAGATGGAGTGAAAAAGGAAAGGGTTGATTTGTATGGTGCAAGGTGATATGACAAAGAGGACATCCCCAATAATTCATCTGTTCTAGTCTCAATGAGGCTTGGCAGGAGAGCTCCAGTGTGGTCTCAAAAGATAGCGTATTCACTCAATGTTGAAAGGTCACTCATATGTTTTGCAAATAAAAAGCTTTATTAAAAAAAAAAAAGGATGAGTCTGAAGAACAGAAGTGCACCTATAGGATTTTAAAAGGACAGTGTTACTGTTTCAGGAAATAAAATGCATCAGTTAATATTCAAAAAAAAAAAAAGATAGTGTATTCACTACTTTTAGTTTAAGGCAGAAAGAACTTGGATGACTGTTTGTTAGAAATGCTATAAAGTAGATTAATGTTTCAGATAGACTGAACCACTCAACTACTGAGGTACCTTATGAAGGATGCTAAGTTCTATGAGCCTTTAGAATAGAATGATTATATTCAACTAAACAAAACTTCAAAGTATTATTAAGTACCAATTTTATGTCAAAAGATACATACACAAAAATGACAAAGGATAAGAATTCAAACTTCAAAGAGTTTACAAGCTACTGGAGATGAGGGTAGAAATAACATTGCAACATGTACCCAATGACATAAAGGTAGACCATAAGGAAGGGAAAGATGAAATCACCCAGTATGGACCCCAGTTTCATGAAGAAGTTCTACGATAGGCAGACTTAAAAGGTATTGTGAAAGTCTGATAGTGGGCAGCAGAAAAAGGAATAAAAGAAAGCAAGAAAAAGTAAATGGCATAGATCTAACCATCACATCCTGAACTCCATTATCCCACTATAGCAAGAGGCATCAGTATTCATCTACCTCCTAGGAGTCAACATTTTTTAACCTGCAATAAGACTGAGAAAGCAAAAAGTTTGGAATACTGCATGTCATGTGGGCACAGTGTATTTGATCTGGTGTTCTCTCCCTATATTGAAAATTCAGGAAAATTAAGGAGGGAATTACTGGTTTACACTCCCATGTATATGTGAAAAATGGTGAACATTTTTGTACAGGTTCTGGAAACATTTACTATTTGATTCGATTCATTGTTATTTATTTGGCTATCCTATTAATTAAGTTGGACTTTTCTTGGTTTGTTTTTGGTTTGCTTTGGAACTCATTTCAAAGACATCTTTTTTGTTTTGTTTACTGTGGTCTTGACAGAGAGAAATATTTTGGTAAGGACATGAACAATGGTTTTGAATCGATAATAATTCAAACTACTCTGAGCCTGTATTTCCTAAAAGGAGTGCCTCACTAACTTCTGATGGATGCTAAGTTCTATGAGCCGTTAGATTAGAATGATTATATTCAACTAAACAAAATTTCAAAGTATTATTAAGTACCAATTTTATGTCAAAAGATACATACACAAAGATGACAAAGGATAAGAATTCAAACCTCAGAATTCACAGAACTAAATCATTCAATCTCTAAGGGTGTTTCAGAGAAAAGGGAATGAGGCAATTAAAGAAGAGGAATGATATTCAAGAAAAGAAAAAGGTAATCCCAAAATGAAGTTCATAAATTTATTAAAGGAAAGCAAGTTTAAGTGTTTATTAATAGAAGGCAGAGGAACTCTATAGGAGCTCTGATATATTCCCTAGTTGATTAATGGTCAAAGAATATAAATGGGCAGTTTTCATAGAAAGAAATTAAAACTATCAATTATCATACAAAAATGATCTAAATCATTAATAACTAGATAAGTACAAATTAAAATGATTCTGAGGTACTACTACTTCACATCCATCAGCTTAGCTAAAATTGCAGAAAAGGAAAATGACAGATGCTGGAGGGGAAGAAAGTGGGGGGAGTATACTAATCCACTGTTGATGGAGTTATCAATTAGTCCAACAATTCTGGAGAACAATTTGGAACTATGCCTCAAAAGCTATATAAAATTGTGCATACCCCTTAAACCAGAAATGTTGCTATTAAATATAGTTAAGGAGATATAAGGAGAAGGATTTATATGTACACAAACATTTATATCAATACCTTCTTTTGTTGTGTCAAAGAATTGGAAACTGAGGGGATGCCCATCAATTGGGGAATGGTTGAAGAAGTTATGGTATACAAACCTGATGAAATACTATTGTTCTGTAAGAAATGATGAAGGAGGTGATTTCAGAAAAATCTGGAAAGACCTATATGAACTGATGTAAAGTAGAAGGGGGAGAATAAAGAGAATAATCTGCACAGTATCAACAATTTTATAAGGAACATCAACTTAAAACTCTAATCAATTCAATGATCTACCACAACTCTAAAGAACCAATGTTCTTTAAAATAAAATGTTATCTATCTCCAGATAAGTGACAGAATCAGAGGGCATATTGATGCATATTCTTAAAATTTTTAATAATAATAGACTTTTATTTTCAAAATACATGCAAAGATTGTTTCAACATTCACCTTTGCAAAACTTTGTTCCAAATTTTTCTCCCTCTTTCCCACCCCCTCCCTTAGACAGCAAGTAATCCAAAATAAGTTAAACATGTGTGATTGTTTTAAATATATTTCCACATTTGTCATGCTGCATAAGAAAAATCAGATCAAAAAGGGGGGGAAATGAGAAAAAATCATGGAGAAAAAAATTGAATTTAAAAATTAAATAAAAAACAGAATCTAACACTATGCTACTGTAGCAAATAGAGTGTGGTAAAGGTACCCCATATGTGGACAGGGGCCCATGTATTCAATGGGTCTGTCAATATGTGTCTTGAAGGGAAACAGAATAGATATTTCTAACAACTCCCAACATTCTCCTGCCAGTAGGGGAAGCAGGAAGTTGAGGCTGAGGACCTTCTACCCTCCTCAAAGAGAGGGAGTACTGGGCTAGAATTAAGTCGATCTGCTCTCTTTTAGGGGATATGATTGAGTACCACTTAGCTTCTGATCACTGTGTCATTTGTGAGGGAAAGTGGAACCCCAAATTCTACCTGATGTCAATTCCACAATGAGCAAACATAGAGTATAATAAAGAATCCCATTTGTCTAAATCATCCCAAAACAGAAAATGTATATAGAAGAATAGATGCCAGGTAACACAGAATGGCACAGCTTTCACATTCACATTTCACAGATTTCACATCCTAGATCTGACCCAAAGGGAAAATACCCAAAGTTTCTAGAGTCATAAATTAAAAACAGGGACATGATGAAGATGACCAGTTCCTTTCATGTATTCCCAACATTTTTTTCCTTCAGCAATCTAAAGTGGGTTGGCCTCTTCCATCTTCTGTCTTGAAACTGGAAACCCAGTAGGTTCCAAGAAGACATCATAAATAATATTTAAAATTTGATGAAACTCTTAACCTTTTGCCAACTCTGCCCCAACCCTCATGAAGGAACCAATAGGGTGAGAGTCTTATGCCAATGGGCTTTAGGATAGGGGTTCCACTACTCACAGGAAACATATTTAATCTAGAACATTTGTAAGGGGACTCAAAATGAAAGTTTTCCAAAATTAACCATGCCAAATCAAAAATAATTGGCATTTTGGTTAAGTTGGATTCAGACTAGTAAACGTTAAAGGAGACAAAGACATTGTATTATGTGAAAAGATTACGTGAAAATGAAAGCAGTTCAGTCTTAAACAGAGATGTACCTAATAATCTGCAGTAAAATTCATAAAAGTCTAAAATTATATGTGAAGTAATCAAATTTTAAAATAGCTAAATTTTAATATCCTATTATCTATATATGGTAAATCCAACAAATTGTAAGACATTACAGAAATAAACAGTTTTAAACAAATCAGACAATAAATATATGGAAGGCACATAATAGAAAAAAATGAAGATTATACATTTTTATAATAGCTTTTTATTTTGTCAAAATAAATGCAATGCAAAGATAGTTTTCAACATCCACTCTTGCAAAACCTTTTGTTACTAATTTTTCTCCCTTTTTCTTTCTTGTGTTTTTTTTTCTTTTTTGACCTGATTTTTCTTGTGCAGCATGATGAATATGGAAATATATTTTGAAGAATTGCACATGTTTAATGTATATCAGATTGTTTGTGTCTTGGGGAGAAAAGGGATAAAGAGAGAAAAATTTTGAACCCAAGGTTTTGCAAAGATCAATGTTGAAAACTATCTTTTTATGTATTTGGAAAAATAAAAAATTATTTTAAAAAATAAGTTATTTTTGGTTGCAAATTCACATCTTTTTTTTCTTTTAGAAGCTCTCTTAGAGAAGTTATCAAATCTTGCTTTATCCTGACCATGGTTCCTAGATACTTAAACTTTTTCTGGCTTCTTTCAGTATTTTTTTCTTAAATATGGATTATGATTATGACATTCCTGGGACTAGTCTTTTTGTGTGTGGTTTTTTTTTTTTTTTTTTTGAGGTAATTAGTGAATTCTATATTTCTTTGTTTTCCTCTCTGGTTGAAATGGATTTGAGAATTTTTATGGTATCTTGAAATGTAGAATCTAGGTTTTTCTTTTTTATTATAATTTTCAGGGAGTCCAATAATTCTAAAGTGATGTCTCCTTGGCCTAGTTTTAGGTATTTTATTTTTATATCAAATAGCTTACATGTTGCCAAATATATCATATAAACCAAATTGAAAATACTTAGTAACTGATTTTAACAGGATTTCCTTAAGCCACATTTATTTTAGACCAAAAATGGAATGAATAAAGTGCACAAGGCTCTATTGAAAATAAAGATGATTTATTAAATAATGACAGAGGAATTATAGAACAGTAACAGATTATACAAATAATAATAACAATATAGATACTGTATATAGAAATCTATGAAATATAGCCAAAGTAATACAGGCACAACACAGAAAATCTATTGAATAAGGAACAAATTGAGTCAACACCTTGAACTTAAAATTAAAAAAAAAAGAACAAAGCAACCAAAATTAGAATAGAAAGCATGCTAGATTTGTAGTCACAGAACCTGAGTTCAAATCCTGCTTCTGCCACTTACTAAGTGACCTTGGCATTCATTCTCTCTGGACCTCAGTTTCTTCATTTGTAAAACAGGAGTTTGGATTAGCTGACCTCCAAGGTTCCTTTTTGGGCTAGAATCTGGCACAGTGCCAGATTCAGGAAGACTGAGTTCCAATCTGGCCAAGCCACTTAATTTTGCTTGCTTCAATTTCCTCATCTGTAAAAGGAGTTGGAGAAAGAAATGGCAAATAACTGGTATCTTTTCCAAGAAAACCCCAAGTAGGATCTCAAAGATCCAAGGCTGAAGAAACCAAACAACCAAAAAATCTCTTCTAGCTCTAAATCTAGAATCTTTGGCCGTGTGTGTGTGCGTGCACGCGTGCGCGTGCACTCGCACATGTGCATACATGCATCTGGGGAGGGAAAAAACTAAGAGAAGAGATTAAAATTGTTGAAAATAAGAAAACAAAATAATAAATTGAAGAGCTATCTTTTTGAAAAGACTAACAAAACCAGTAAAATAATTTGCCGGTCTGATCAAAAAAAAGAGAAAAAAAACTAATTCAAATTACCAAAAGAGAAATTACAAGGGTTAAAAGAAATGAAGAAATTTATTAGGCACTATTACATGTGGCTCTGTGCTAATAAATTTGAGGAACCCAAAGAGATGGATGATTATTTACAGAAGTAAAACAAAACAAGTATGTGACTGAAATAGCTCAGTATCAGAAGGAGAAAGCAGATTCCTCATTAAAGAGATGTCCTTCAAAAAGGCAAAGGACCCAGTCAGATTCATAGTTTGTAAAAATGAAAGACATAGGAATGATATTTCTTTCAATTATAAAAGCAGAAAAAATTTTCTCAAACACATTGAAAAAATTCTGAGGATATAATCAATATGTTGACTGCATTTTGAAAAAGATTTTGCAAAAGAGCAGTAGACTGGAAAAAATACAAATCATAAGAGAATAAAGTCATTATCTTCATTTTGGTTTTTTTCTTTAGCCATTTCCCATATTCTGGTATGCTTAAAGATTATCTTTATAATAGATCTCCATTTAAGCTACACATTAAATGACTATAATCTGAAGTTGGTAGAGGCAAGGAACAAACTGGGAAGCTCTTGGTTTTTAATAATTCATGGGAAAGGTGATGAGGACCTGAAATAATGATAATAATTGTAGAGGGTCACAGATAGTGGGGGAACTCTGGGTGAGTTATAAGACCATTCAGCCCAGAGGGAACCTGCTGGCAATGTCTGGTTCAG
>JAJPUD010011331.1:0-30746 GCA_023553655.1 Myrmecobius fasciatus | reverse complement strand
AGAAAGAAAGAAAGAAAGAAAGAAAGAAAGAAAGAAAGAAAGAAAGAAAGAAAGAAAGAAAGAAAGAAAGAAAGAAAGAAAGAAAGAAAGAAAGAAAGAAAGAAAGAAAGAAAGAAAGAAAGAAAGAAAGAAAGAAAGAAAGAAAGAAAGAAAGAAAGAAAGAAAGAAAGAAAGAAAGAAAGAAAGAAAAAGAAAGAAAGAAAAAGAAAGAAAACATTAAAAAATGCTGGGCCTAGAATTAGGAAGACAAGTTCAAATATGACTTCAGCCACTGGGTGAATTCTGGGCAAGTCATCTAACCTCTGTCTGCCTCAATTTCCCCAACTGTAAAAAGGGAATAATAAAAGAATCTACCTCCTATTTTTGTTGAAAAAATCAAATGAGACAATATTTGTAAAACACAGAGTGCCTGGAAAAGAGTAAGTGCTTAATAAATTCTTGTTCTTTTCAAACCTTGGAACTCAAATGATCTGGCTCCATATTCAGTTCCTTCCATTACAAATCTCTGGAATTTTCTCATTTAATCCTACTAACAACTTCACGAGGTCATTGGTCAAATGAGCAGCTAGGTGGTACATCAGATAGAGCATTTGATGGTTCCTTCCCAGAAGCAAGACTAAAACAAAGAGAGGAGGAGGGGAAGTTCAGACCCCAACACTCATTATATGGCAGCTATATTTGGTGTCTGGAAGATGGAAAGGGGAACAGCCCAAAAACAAAAAAAAAAAAAAAAACTGCAAAAGGGTGGTTAGTCTTTGGCATCCTTTCAATTTCTTTTTTTTTTTCATCACTCTTTTATGGCCTGTCTGAATGCCAAATTCAGAATAAAATTGGGTTCACATCCCAGCACTGTCATCTATCTGTGTGACCCTGTGTCATTTACTTCGGTAATCTGTAACCCTTTGGGCTTTTGATCTACAGAATGAGGAAAAGGAGGTATTGATTGAATTCGATGGCTTCTCTTATGAGCAAATACTGTTATTTTCATCTTTGTAGCTGGTATCACTTCATAAATGGTAAACTGAAAACAATGCTACTCAATCACAAACTAGTTGGTGCTAACGGGTTAATAGAACATTGACTGACAATATAGTGCTACGCACGCGCACACAAACACACACACACACACATTCCTCCATTTTTTTTCCTTTTTTTTGCTCATGGCTTCTGGATTTGGATTATGCTACTTGTACTGATCTGTGGGAATTGAGGTGACTGTGGTTTAGATAGTTGAACAGGCTCAGAAGACCATGAAATTGAGAACTGGAAGGGACCTCATCATCATTGAGTTCATCTATTCAACCTCATTATTTTACACATAAGAGAAAACTCAGGCCCAAAAAATGAGTTCTTGTCTAAGGTCAAGTATTGGTATCTTTATTGATACCTTTATCAATAAAACAATAATAGTACTTTTATATAGTATCTACTATATAGCACTTACATATATTTTATATATAGCTTCTATTATATGGCACATATATCTATTATGCATAAAATCTACTATATAGCACTTATAAATATTTTATATAACCTCTACTATATAGTGCTTATATGTATTTTATATATCATCTACTATATAGCACTTATATGTATTATATGTGAAATCTACTATAAAGCCCATATATATATATATATATGGCATCTGCTATGTGCCAAGCACTGGACTAAGTGCTTTATAAATATTATCCCATGTGATTCTCACAACAACCTGGGAAAATAGATGTTATTATTACATCTATTTCATAAATGATCTGAGTTAAATTGAAGTTAAGTGAGTTGTCCAAGGTGATATAGCTAGTAAGTAGTATTTAAAGGGAGATTTGCACTCAGATCTTCACTCCAAGCCTAAAGCTCTATTCATTGTACTAGTTAACTAAAATATAATATAATGTAATGAGCTCTGATTTGTTAGAAGGCTGAAGTACTGATCCTGACTCTGCTATCCATGGGACACTGGATCTCTTTGAGGTTCAGTTAACTCCTCTATGAATGCAGGGATTGAGATGGATTATAATAGACACTAACAAAAGAAGATAATAATATAATAATAACTCATCTATATGGCATTTTTGAAGAATTGTCCCATATTGAGATTCTACAAACTTAAATGACTTGACTGTGGTCATACAGAGAGCAAGTGTTTGAGGTGGGAAATGAACTCAGAAAATTTCCAGGAGGTAGAGGAAACACACTCCCTCCTGAAGCAGCTCATTCCATCCAGAGACAGCACCAGGTGTTTGAAACCTCTCTTACACCCAGCTGACATCTCCCTGGTTCTCCTTTCTAAGAGCAAATAGTACATGTCTCATCCCTCTTCCACCAGACAGTCGTTAAAGCATTTAGAGTTATTTGGTCCTCTGCTAAGTGTGAGGACTCCTTATTCAGGCTCTGTTACGATCATCTGAGTTCACATTTGATAAATATAGATTCATATTAGCACAAAACATTGTGTGGGGCTGAGTCTTAGTGAACGCTAAAGGCTGAACCTATCATACTAGCCCCAGATGTCATGGAAGATGAGGAGGGGACAACTGAATTCACAAATATTCTAAGTCTTGACCTCAGCCAAAGTTTATCTCTAAACCAAACTTTCCTCACTTCCCTTCTCTGATTTTACTGCCTTAGGCTTTTACTAGTTCCTACTTAGTTTTTATCTTATCTTTTATCTTCCTACAACTACCCCCTGTAGCAAGATAGAAAATGGGAGTGGAATGATTCTCCAACACTGATTTATGTTCCTTTTATGTCAGACTAGAACCCTTCTGACACATTATTGTCATTGAATAATAACAACTAGCATTTCTATAGTGCTTTAAGATTTATAAGGCACTTTATAAATAATATTTATTTTTATTTTCTCAGCAATCCTAGGGTGGGAGTGAAGTCTATTATTATTCCCATTTTACAGCTGAGGAGATGGAAGTAAAAGTGAGTTGTGCAAAGTTACACAATTCCTAAGTGTCTGAAAACAGATTGGAATTCAGCTCTTCCTGATTCCCACTGAAACCCCCCAAAATGGAATGATTGGAAAACTGATCGGCCAGTTGCTATCTTTTACTAATAGCTAATTGAGTCTCCTGACATTGTCAGTTGGAAGCAGACAAGTGAGAGCTAACAAACTATAGTCTAATGTGCTAAGGATTGAGTTTACATAGAAAGAAAAAAGATAATTCCTGGACAGCTAGGTGGTGCGGTGGTTAGAGCACCAGCCCTGAAGTCAGGAGGACCTGAGTTCAAATTTGGGCTCAGATACTTCCTAGCTGTGTGACCCTGGGCAAGTCACTTAATCCCAAATGCCTCAGCAAAAAAGAAAAAAAAAAAAAAAAAGATAATTCCTGTCCTTGAGGAACTCAAAATCTAATGGAGAAGATAAGGTGGATACCTCTCTTGGATAGACACCTCTCCCCCCTCCACTTCTCTCTCTCTCTCTCTCTCTCTCTCTCTCTCTCTCTCTCTCTCTCTTTCTTTCTCTCTCTCTCTCTCTCTCTCTTTTTCACTTTTTATTTTGAAAATACATATAAAGATTGTTTTCAACTTCACCCTTGCAAAACTTTGTGTTCCAAATTTTTCTCCCTCTCTTCCCCCTACCTCCTCCCCTAGACAGCAAGTAATACAATATGTTAAACTTGTGTAATTCTTCTAAACATTTCCACATTTATCATGCTGCACCAAAAAAAAAAAAAAATCAGCTCAAAAAGGGAAAAAAATGAGAAAGGAAAAAAAAAGCAAGCAAATAACAACAAAAAAGGTGAAAATACTATTGTAATCCATGTTCAGTTTCCATAGTCCTAATTCTGGATGCAGATGGCTCTCTCCTTCACAAGGATAGACACCTCTTGCACTGACTGTCTAGCCCACTATTTTCTAAATCTCATTTAGTGTCCTCCCTCCCAAGATAAAGCCCAACTCTATTTGAAAGTGTAGCTGGGTAACATGCCACAGCAACTCCTTCCTCCCCAGATAATTAAATGAAAATGTACAAAGACCTGTGCTTTATTCATGCTTAGCTTCTTTTAGATTTTAATTTGGGGCTCTTAAGTCAGGCACTATTGGTTATGTACAATTATCCAGACCACTCATCTTGGATCAGTTATTCTGATACTTGCTGATCAGAGTTTCAGAGAAGAACTATGTTAACTAAAATATCTTCTCCAAAATCACAGTGTATATTAATAATAATAATGAATCATAAATATCATGCTAATACTGGGTTTTGGTACCCAGCTTTCAACTTTTCAAAGTGCTTTTGCTTGCCTTGTTCTATCTAGTTTGAATTTCACAATAGTCTTCACAAGCTAATAAAACAGTTATCTACTTCATTTATAGATGAGGAGACTGAGACACAAAGTGGGAAAGGCATTTGTGTAAAGTTCAGCTAATTTAGTGTCTTGATTTCAGATCCTCTGTTCTTTCCATTACTGGTCACCATATGAATGAGTATAAATGAAAGTTGGGGTAGGTCCACTGAAAATCAGAAAAGACCAATCAATCAACAAGCACTTATTAATCATTTACTGTAGACTATATACTATATACTAGGCACTGTGTTAAGCTCTAGGGATACACACACTCAAAAAAAAAAGTTAAATTGGTTCCTGCCCTCAAGGAGCTTACATTCTAATGAAGACATAAAAATTTTAACATTGTATGTAAATATAATAGGGCAGCTAAATGGCACAGCATAGAGTATTTGACTTGGAGACAGGAATACTCATCTTCCTGAGTTCTAATCTGGCCTCAGACACTTACTAGCTATATGACCTTGAGCAACTCTGCTTGCCTCAATTTTCTCATATGTAAAATGAGTTGACAAAGGAATTGGCAAACCACTTCAATATCTTTGCCAAAAAAATCCAGTGTCACACTGAAAAATGACTTAACAATTTTTGTATATATGTGTGTATGTGTATGTATAAAACATATAACATATACACACACATAGGGAGTGGTTGGAAAGTATTAAAGAATGTCCCTTTAGATAGAGATATCTGATGTCCCTCTCTCCTTTTGTCCTACTATTATAAATTTGCAAACTTCTGTATGGATGGTAAACTCTTTGAAGTCTACATAGATGTTCATTTCTTTTATAATTAATCTAGTTTTCACATAAGTTTTGGGAAGTTGTAATTGCCTGTTGGCAATGATCAACTATGCAGTGAAGAATTTAATTAGGAAGGGAAGACTTTGTAATTCTATCTCTCCATTCATTCCCTAGCAAGCACAGTTCCCAGCACATTTGTTATTATTTAGTCATTCAGTTACTCCATGTGATCCCATTTACCATTCTGTTCATGTTGTTTTCTTAGCAAAAATGCTGGACTAGTTTGCCATTTCCTTCTCTAGCTTCTGGCACATAGTAGAAGCTTGATAGATACATACTAATTGACTTATTAAATAAAGGCACTCACTAGCAATCCAAAAAGCCTTCCTACAGAGGGTAGTGTTTGACCTAAATGAAAGCATTGCAAACATGGGGAAGGTCAGCAGTGCAGAAACCATAGGTGTAGTGATATGTGGGAAAAACTGCAAATGGACCATTATGGAAGGATCAGAGAGGGTGGAGGGGAGTTAAAAATTCAGAATTACTAGGAGCCTAGCAGGCTGTGAAGTATGTGTAAAGTATGTGCCAGAATATTTAATAGATGTTATATAATTTAATCTTCACAAGCTAGAAGGAAAATTTTATGATTATCCCCCATTTTATAGTTGAAGAAACTGAGGCATTTAAAGGTGCTTTTTTTTAAGTGACAAGTCCAGGGTTACCCAGCTAGTAACTGTTGGGACCACCTTTGAACTCAAGATTTACAAACTGGACCACCTTAGCTACATCTAACAAAGGAATTTACATTTAGTCCTAAAGATAACAGGGAGCCAATGGAATTTTTTTGAGTAAAAGAGGAATCTACCTGCACTTTAGGAAAATCATTTTGGCTCCTGTGAAGAATGGATTCTACTAGGGAGATCCAATAAGACATTATTTATATTCCAAGGCTTAAATTATTTGAAGCTTTTTTTCTTTTCTTAGCAATGGACATTTTATTTTATAGAGCCCCAAGTTCATCCTAGAACCTATATAGGCAGCAATTGTTTGGTTCAGTTTGGCATTTCATGCTTGATATGTATGGCTGACAAAAGAGAGCTGGAAAAACTAGAACTGGCCAACTTCTCTGAGGGGAACTTGCCACAAATGCAGACACACACCTCCATGGGCTTCACATGAGTAGATATGCTTTTAAATAAATGGGAAACCTCAGAGGAAAGACTACAGCCTTCATAGTTCAAGGCTCAGCTTAGGACATCAAATTGCAACCAGTTACTTCACATTCTCAGAATCACATCTAAATTTCATTATTCCTGAGCTATTGTTTTGAAAGCAGAGTTTATGATCTACACTCATCTCCACTCCTGACTAGGTTTCAGCGGGTTTGACAAAGTTTGCTGTCCTTGCTGAGTCATTTTTCAGTCATGTATGACTTTTCATGATCCCATTTGGGATTTTCTTGGCAAAGACACTAGAGTGGTTTGCCATTTCCTTCTCTGGATCATTTTACAGATGAGGAAATTGAGGTAAGCAGGATTAAGTGACTTGCCAGGATCACACAGCTAGTGAGTGTCTGAAGCTAAATTTGAATTCGAGGGCCAGCACTCTACCCACTCTGCCACCTACACTATAACAACCAAAAACAACCAGGTGAGTTAAGCCTAAATCTCCATACTTGACTTTGTGGATCAAATCAATAGGATCGATGCCATCAAACTCTAGTCAATTGATGAGAAAAAAAGAGACACTAGTTGTCTGACTGAACTCATTAGGTGGAATCAGCCAAACAGCATATGACACCATGTGTTTTGGTATGTTTGCTTGTTTTTCCAACTGAATAGATCAGATGGTTCAATGTGCCCAGATTAGAAAAGATTCCAATTTAATTTGATGAGACAGTTGTTTGCCAACTGACTGTTGTGCTAAACTAAAGGGGAACTTAGAAACTATTTAGCACTTCGCATAAAACCTGGCACTGTACAATAGGGGTTGGCAAATTACAGCCTATGGGCCAAATACAGTCCAAAGAATGTTTCTGTATAGCTCTAGAGCTGAGAAAGATTGAAATGTAATTAAACTTTATTTACAAATCTAAAAACAATGCTTAGTTTGGATTGTATAAAAACAGAGGGCAGACAGGATTTGGCCCAGAATTTGCTTATCCTTGCTATATAGGAATTAGTGATGAGTAGGATTAAAATTCAGGTCTTGATTTGCATGCTCTTTACAGTAGAGTAAAAGTCCACGAATGCTCATAAAAGGTTTGTCTAACTGAGCTGAATTTCTATCACATAACAAGGACATTGGATAGAATTCAATAGCTTTTCTCTGCTCCAACCATCTGCTTCAATGTGGACATCCAAATCAAATGCATGTATAGGTGTAGGCTGGCTCTATACTGGCCTCTCAAATACTTGAAAATGGATGGTTAGATATAGACAGCAAAGGGTGATGATTAGAGAACCAGTCCATGAATCGTAGATTCAAGTTCTGACTCTGACACACATCAGCTGTGTAACCCTCAACAAGTTATACTAATGTTTCACAGTCCCAAGCAAGTCTCTGAGAAGACAAATTGCCAGTCTGCATTGGTAGTGGAAGTATTCTTCACTGGGGAATTCCCTAGTATTGATGAATTATAGATCTGGATAGATTTAATAGAGAGATGAAGAAAGATGCAGAGAAAGGTGGAGATAGAAACAGAGAAATGGAAATATAGATGATATACTCATAGATATAGTTATATAAACAGAGTAATGGGGTTGGAATTTTGACTGATTCTGCTTGTACAACTCTGGACAAATCACTCACTTATTCTCTTTAGTCCTTAGTTTCAACATCCATAAAATTAAGGAAATATAATTGATGAACTCTGAGATCTAATCTATGACCAGTGCCCCTTAAATGCACTTAAAAAAATCTAAGCCCCTGTAACTTCCATTTAAGGAGTTGAGGAAAGGAGAAGAATAGAGATGCAAGTGATTCTAAGATATTGATACCTCTGTCAAAAGAAGAAAAGAAGAAAGAAGAAAGAAAAGGAGGAGAAGCATTTTAAAGTTTGAAAAACTTTTTACACATATTATTTAAGAACAAAATAAATAATTTTCCCCTTCTTCCCTGCCATCTCCTCAGAAATAGTTTCTCTATCCACAGCTGATCAAAATCCACAGGAGTAGAGAGAAAGTAATTTCACATGACAAGAGCGGAAGGGAAGAGTCTTCATTTTCAGTGAGAACCAATGACATCACAGGGTAATGTCTTGACTTGCACATGAATTGGATGTAAGGCAAAGTTGTACAAAGTCACCAGCCTCATTCTCTCTTCCTGAGTCACTAAAGTGCAGTGGCAGAACAAAAGTCAAGATGATTGGTGATGGCCCAGGATGCATTTGATCATTTGGTATCTTTAATGACCAACCAAGCTCTAAGCACTCCACAATGCCTTCTTTGGCCACCTTCATAATTACAGACTGAAGAAGGAATCCAGACCTTGGATAGGAAGTCAAGGATAGGGAAAGAAAGTAAAAGTAACGAGTTTTATAGAATTAGAAGGAGGGAAGGAGAGGATATTCTAAAAAACAGAATCAGTGATCCAATGGCCAACAAAATTACCAAATATGTGTAACAGTATTGGGCAATGCCCTGATAGATAGTCCTGCAACTCTACTGTCTATATAAGATGTAATTCCTAATTGCCTGAGAGAATATGGAGCATGCATGCTTTATATCTGCATGAAGGGAAAAGGGATTTCTTCAAATGACTGGAGGACAAAATTTGGAAAAGGATCTGGGGGAAGGCACATATGAACCTTGGAATGGGAGGCTGAAGCTCTAGAGTTGAAAATATATGGGAAGCAGGTTCACAGTTTGACACTAGACTTCCAAATACCTGCAGTCCTGTAAACTGCTGAAAGCCAACTGCCCTTGATTGAGATAGTTCCCTCTTTCCTTTCTCAAGCTGAGAGATGTTTTATCTTCCAAAGAACTCCTTCAGAATTATTCTTTAGTCTAGTCTAATCTGTATGCTTGCCCTAATTCTTCGTAAAGCTTAGATAAATGGCTTGTTGCTATTTGTGATAGTCTTCCTTTGATGTGGGAAGGAGTTGTTATTACCTTTTTTCTTAGACTAAGCAGGGAAAGTTCCTTTTGTTCTGAACCAATTATACTCCTAGATTTACAAATAGCTGGGGGATGGGGGGATTGGGAGGGAATAGATATAATTCTATTCCAAGACCCTTCTTGGTAATAGGCAAGAGAAGAAGCATCTGCTTAACCACAGCCTCCTCCTGCTCCCTGAAATGGTGGAATCAAATTCCCTTTTGGAGATGAATAGGCCAGATCTCACATCAGATATCTCTCCATAATGCATGCAAGCTAAGCTATCTTTTTATTCAGACAGCAACCAGACATATATCTTACCCATTTGGGGAAATACATTGCATTTCAGGCTTGGCCAAACCCACATGTTCCACCTTTATCTCACTGAAAACAGAGACTTTAGCCAGTGAATTGGCCAAACCTGTTGGGCCTGCCTACCTTTCAGCCTGGAGCTGACTGATGAAAGTAAGATGGCAGAGGATTGCAAATGCAGGCTTCTGCTGCCAGCAGAGCTGGTGGCTATGAAGGGCTTGGATGTAAATGCTTAATACTTAGGCTTATAGGACTCAATAGAATCTCTAAGCACTTGGGTTTCAGTCTCCAGCTCAAGTATATCTCCCTTTGCTACAGGTAGGAAAAAGAAAGGAGTCAGACCAATTTTAATCTATAAACCTAATCATGTCCCCAGATGTTCAGGGATTTGGAAAGGGATGCAAGAATGAAATAGACCAATGAATTCAGCAGCATGAAAGCTCTCTCCACCTATGCAAAACAGCACTTTCTCTTCAGTGTTAAAAGTTGAGAAGATGGAAATCATGCAGCATCAGAAGTATCATCTAATTAAAATATTAGAAGTATTACTAAATTAGAAGTATCGTATAAATGCAATTAGAAGTATCATCTAATTAGAATGATCATTCTAATTAGAAGCATCATCTAATCCAACTCTTCCTCATTTTGCATATAGGTAAACTGAGTCCAAGAGAGATTAAAGTGGCTGGTTTCCAATATGCTGTCTCTGATCTCAAGAGGAAAGTAATATCAACTCTCTCCCACAGTAAATGCTTGTTACACCGAAGATTATGAGAGCCACAAACATCTATCTAAGCAAAATTGTAAACAGAATCGGGAAAGACACACAGTCGGTGTCATGCACTCTCGGGAGAGCAGTGAAAGCTGGAGAACTGGAATGTTAGTTCTTTCCAATTCTTAATGAGAAAAGGAGAACTAGTGTTAATTCTTCCAGATCTCAATTATTTGGGAGAATAATTCCACAGAGAAACCAAGAGAATTGCATAAAAAGGCTAGACAAACTACCAAAGAGTACCCAAGTTCTAAGGACTTTGTTCTAAGGAAGTAATCACCTAGATGGATGGCAAATTGTTGATTTTCCACATGCAGCCATGGCGTGTTGCTAACAATCCTGCATCAAGAAAAATGAGGCAGGGGGTGCAGTGAATAGAGCACCAGCCCTGAAGTCAGGAAGACTTAAATTCAAATCTGACCTCAAACACTTAGCACTTCCTGGCTGTGTAACCCTGGGCAAGTCTCTCAACCCCAATTGCCTCAGGAAAAAAAAAAAAAAGCTAAGAAGGAAGAAGAAGAAGAAGAAGAATGAGGCAAGTATGAATATGAGCGACATCCAATGGAGCATGGACTGGCTGGGGTTTGCCAAGATCTAATAGGCAAAAGTTCTTTGTGCCATCTGCCCTTTAGCTCCAAAAATACCAAAGAAAGCTTTTTCCCATTGCCTATCTGATTTCTTCTACCTCATTACTCCTTTGATATTAGAAGCAGACTATAGGGAAGAAAACAAAGAAGTCCCAGTATTAGTTCCTATAACCTGCAAAGCCTGCAATGGAAAGTCCGGTCCTTTAAATGTTTTATCTTTATGGCTGTGCCATTCAGTACTGTAACACTAACCAAAAGCCACATTTGTTTGCTATAATTAGTGTCGACATTCTTGAATATAAAATTTTAGAGTGAGAGTGGGTACCCATCCCTTAAACACATGGGAATCCCAAGGATCCTGATGGTGAGAGCCAGAGACAAAAAAAGAGAACATTTATTAAAATTAATTATCTTCCAGATTTTATATGAAGAATACTTAAATAATGTGTGTTATAAATGTAATTGGGTCTTTTCCCTTTCAGCTCAATAGGAGAAATGTTTATAACTATAGGGCATATAAAAAGGAACTTGGCTTGAGCTTACCTAGTAAACAGGGAGGTAACAACTCTGAGCCTAGATCTTAGCCCTAGAAAACATCTCCGCTAACTACATCACATTTACCCACACTAATTGAAGCCCAATACAGGACACACTGTGGACCTTCATTGGAAATTGAGCAAGCTGTAACTTGAGTTCATTCATTACAGTCTCAGATCAAGTCTCTTTCATTAAACAAGCACAAAGGAGAAGAGGTGAGTAGAGGGAGAAGGGAAAGAGGAAGGAGTAGAATTTGGGATAGCAAGGTTGTGTGATCTTGGACCAGACATTCTCAGTTTCCTTGTCTGTAAAATTACAGTTCCTGACAGTTCTAAAGCATCATGAATTTGTGAAACAGGAAAGAATGGATGAAAGGAGAGGTTGTGGGAGAAGTGAAGGGGTAGAAAGAGAGAATGAAGGAAAAAGGGAAGAAGGGAAAAGGAAGAAAAAAGCAGAGGAAGGTAGGGAAAGGGTGAAGAAATCAGGGAAAGGGAAATAAAGAAAAGGAAAAGGAGACCTTCACATGTACTCTCTAATATTCCAAAGTAGATATAAATAAAGCACTTGAGGAAGCAGTGATCATGGGTGTGTCTTGGGACATCCAGAGCCCAACATATTCCATCTCCCATTGCCTTTGTGGCAAGAGCACAAATATGATATACAGGACAGCTAAAGGGTGGGATAGAATACTCCCCCGGGGGGGGGGAGGACAAGGGCCTGACAGCTAGGCAAAATGTGACTAGTTCTATAAGGAATTGAGTAGTTCCAGATGGATCCCTCTTGCTCCAAATCCCCTTTCAACCCTGAAATGGGCATTCCATAGTTCTGAGTCAGTGGCATTATGGAATCTGTAAGAACCTGGTTTCCCTGAGAAGTATATGTTATTTAATCCTCAAAAGATTTAATGATTTTTCAATGTTAATGCTGCCTGATTTCTCTCTCTTTCTCTCCTCTCTCTCTCTCTCTCTCTCTCTCTCTCTCTCTCTCTCTCTTTCTCTCTCTCTCTCTCTCTAAATAAGTTTAATAGATGTTCCAAGAAGGATTTACAAAGGAAATTGGTGTGGTTCTGTTATAAGAGAGGGTACAATAATGGTGGTGGTAATGTGTGGGAAGGAGGGCGAAGAGGATCTCCTGGGAAATTACTGTGGTTTAAAGCCAATGCAGTAGAATTTTTTTTTAAGAAAAAAACTGGTTTGAGTGTCTCTGTGTACTTCTATCTTCAAGGAACCATTTGAAGTCAGAAAGCCTAGCTAGAGTTTTATCTCAGTGGGTATCTATCATTCAAGACCATAGTATCTGAGTATGAGTCCTAGAAGTTGGATCTGGAAAGCAATAATGAGATTGATGATAATAATCAATCAATAAATATTTTAAAGTCTCTACTGTATGCCAGGAATTCTGCTAAGTACTAGATACAATAGCAATAACAACAATAACATTTATATGATGTTTTATACATTATTTCTTTTTATCCTCACAACAATCCTTGGAAGTAGGTCCTATTATTACCCCATTTTATAGATGAGAAAACTGAGGATGAAAGCAGTTAAGGATCACACAGATAGTAAGTATCTGATGTTGCATTTAAACTTAAGTTTTCTTAACTCTAGGCTGAAAACTCTAGATCAAAATTCCTAAACATATTTATGATATGTTTTGGGCCTGCTTAGGGGAAATAGAACCATTTTTGGCATATGAATCCTAACAGGAGAGTCAAGTACCTGAAGGTTCAACTATCCCCTATTTTCACCTTGATGCCACAAAGAAACCATACCAGAGAAAAGGAAAGCTTTGCTCTACTTTTCCTGGTCACTGAGAGAGTAGCTTGTTTTAAATAAGTACAGGAAACTAATTATTCATTCCACAGCAGACACGGGAAACCAGTCCTAGCCCCACTATATGTGATCCCCATGTGAGGGACTGACACACTTGAGATTTCATCCCTGGATGTTAAGTTGTTTCTATCCTGGTCCTCCTTTCACCCAGATTGGATGGGAGTGAACCCCAGGTCTTGGTCTTCATGCCCAGACTATAATAATCATAGCTCCCATGTATGCTTGGGGTTTGTAAAGTGTCTGATTTATATTCTCTCATTTAATTCTCACAACAAGGTAAGTTTTAGTATCCTCATTTTACAGGTGAGAAAACTGATATACCCAGCAGATGTCTGAGCCAGGATCTGCACCTACCTATTCCAGAATCTATTGACTTCCTGCCTTGACTCTATCTCTTGAGATTTTGTGATTGGTCAGGATCACTTCAATAAAGAAAACAACTAGCAGTACCAGTCTGTTGGATCATCTGACTGCCCCAACTCTAGAATCATAGATTCAAAGCTAGAAAGGATCTTAGAAACCATGGAGCCTATTACAAATGAGGAAACTGACACACAGAGGGATTAACTAACTTGAACAAGATCACACAGTTATTAAGTATCTGAGACAGGATTTGAATTGGGGTCTCCCTGATTCCAATTTAAAGCGTCTATCAACTAATTTTATCTACCACCAATTTAAAATATCTATCAGCTAATTATATTTACATCCTATAATTGTGAGTCAAAATAATGATAAATTGTGTGTGTGTGTGTGTGTGTGTAAAGATTAAAAAACTGAGGCCCACAGAGGCAAAGTGATTTTCTCAACATCACATAAGAAACAGAAGTTGGGTTTTCAACCTGTATCTTCTTTCTATAGGACAAGAACAGAAGGAGAGAAAGAGTCTGAAACTACAGCATGGAAACTGGGCAGGGACTTCTTCCTCATAATCTCTCAAGCTCTCTCTTAATAAAAATGAGGGTCCTAGCAAAACTGCTCTGTGTGGATGAGCAGGGATATAACCTACTGCATTTGAACCATCATTACTAGACACCTAGTCTATCACCACAGAGTCCTTAGCTATCTTTGTATTCCTATTCTCAACACCCCGATCCATCTGACCAATAGTCTTTCTTACAGATAGATAAATGATAGATGGAGATAGAGGAAGATAGATTATATTTGGATAAATAGATGAATGGGTGGATGGATGGTGGATGGATCGATGGATAGATACATGGATGTATAATAAATAGATGGATAGTTCATAAGTAGGTGATAAAATAGATGGATACAGAGATGGAGCAAAAGAGAGAGATAGATAGTAGATGGATAAATAGGTGATAGCTGGTAGATAAATGATAAATGAAAGATGGATAAATAGATGATGGCAAGTAGATAATAAATACATGACATTGAGAGATAGTAGATGATAAATATTACATGGGGAAAAAGAGATAGATGAAAAATGGATAGAGATGGTTAGATAAAGATGGATAGATAGATGGATAGAAGATAGATAGTAGGTGGATAATATATAGATGAAGAGATAGATGGATAGGTAGATAGATAGAAGTATTTATTAAGCATTTATTGTGTAAAGCACTAAAGACATAAATGTAAAAAAGCAAGACAGTGCCTACCCTCAAGAAGTTTATATTCCAATGGAGAAGCTAACACATAAATAAGGAGGAGGAAAAATAAGGTGAAGGTGGCACACACTGGCATGCTGGGGAGATGAGCAGAGAATGGCGTGGTTCCTTGGAAGATGTCAAAAGCTCACCTATAGGATGGGGAGAAACCCAGTCTAAGTTTGTTTTAGGGGGCCAGGGGAAGGGGCAGATGAGGAAGACGGCTGTGATGTAGACAACACAGTGAGAAAACGGCCAAGAAGAGCTGTTCATTTTACTCCTCTGCTCCAGTATCTCCAGTGGCCCCTAATCACTGTCTAAATAAAGTTTAAAGAGGTTTCTCTGGTATTTCAAGCCCTCTGGCTATTTAAAGCAATCTGGTGCCACTCTCAGTTTTTTTTTCTCTCTCTCTTTTTAAATTTTTTTTTATTAAAGCTTTTTATTTTCAAAACATATGCATGGATAATTTTTCAACATTAACCTTTGAAAAACCTTGTCTTCCATTTTCCTCCCCATCCCCTCCCACCACTCTCAGTTTTTAACTTTTTCTCATATCACTCCTGTTATACTCTAGCCAAGCTGCACTACTATCTCTAGGCACTCTTCCCTCTCAGGTTCACAATTTCTGCTCAGCCTTTAAAGTTTAACTCAAACACCTTCTCATCTATGGAGCCTCCTCACTTGCCTGCCTTAGTCAGGAAAGAACTCTCCCCTCAGATCCTAAATAACATTATGTTTTCCAAATAGCTGGTACACTTATGCCGTAATATTATATAGATATAGGTTACATATTATATATATTTCTCATGTCAGTTCGGCTTGGAATCAGAAAAAAGTGGGCTTAAAATCCACCTCTAGCACAACATTGTAAATGTGGGCAAGTCACTTGTCAGTATTCCAATTACTTCATCTGTAATATGAGAGGGTCAAGTTCAATAGCTTCTAAAGTCCTTTGAAGCTTTAAATCAGTGATCCTATGACCATCTCACATAGCCTTCAAGTATGTGAATGCCTATTTTGAATTTATATACATATATTTTATGTAGTTTTATGTATGTATATAATTATATGTATTTCTACATATATACACACATTTTACAGTTGAGGAAACTGAGGCAAACAGGTTTAAGGGACTTGCCCAGAATCACACAGCTAGCAAGTGTTCAAGGACAAATTTGAATTCAGGTCTCCCTGACTCAAGACCCAGCCCTCTGTGAACTATGGCATCTCCTAGCTACCTCTCCAACAACAACCACAACACAAAACACATAGATAGATAGATAGATAGATAGATAGATAGATAGATAGATAGATAGATAGATAGATAGATAGAGATCTCTAGGTGTTCTTGCCCGTAACATCCATTTGTCTTCTCTTTGGGGAATGTCTTATCTAAACTTTTATTTCATCTAATGCCAAGCATGATGTTATGTATGTACTATGTGCTTAATATTTGTATTTTGAACTTAATAAAGGAGCGTTGAATTTGAGTTTGAATTTAGAAAGATCCCTGGCAGGTTTCTGTTAGGTGTGTGTATGTGTTGAAAATAAAAAATTACCTCATTACTCTCTCACCTGATCTTTTGGGGCCCCAAGGCAAATAGAGGAGGAAAGGAAGGAAGAAGGGAGGGAAAGAAGAAAGGAGGGGAGAGAGAACAGAAAGGAGAAGAAGAAAAAATGGGAGGAGAAGGAAAAATAAGGGAAGGAGGGAGGAAGGGAAGGGAGAGAAGAAAAAAGGGAGGGAGAGAAGAAGAAAGAGAGGGAAGGAAGGAAGGAGGGAGGGGGAGAAGGAATCAGGTAGTAGATACTGCCATCTTCTAGTCCTGTGACTGCAGGTGCAGGGGCTAATGTCAAGCCCAAATGAAGCATGGGATGCACAAGTCAGCATCCCTTTGCTTTGTCAGGAAATACTGTCATATTTTTAAAAGCTTGTAAAATCACTAAACATTTCCCTTTTCAGGGAAGTCAAAACCTCACCCAGTTCCCTGACTTCCAAAGACACATGCTTCCACACGTACACATAGTGCATCCTTCCAACTCACTCCATTACACATGTGTTTGTATTCACATGCCCACACTCACTTAGGGGAACATATACCTATGTATTCCCACATCTCTCATATATATGTTGATATGTGTCTCCATGTGTAACTGTGTTAGGAATAGAAAAGCACCTCATTACTCTCATTACCTCATTACTCTCTCACCTGATCTTTTGGGGCCCCAAGGCAAGTAGAGGAGGAAGGGAAGGAAGAAGGGAGGGAAAGAAGAAAGGAGGAGAGAGAGAACAGAAAGGAGGGGAAGAAGAGAAAAAGGGAGGAGAAGGAAAAATAAGGGAAGGAAGGAGGAAGGGGAGAGAGAGAAGAAAAAAGGGAGGGAGAGAAGAAGAAAGTGGGTACACAAATATACTAATATCCAACACACACATGGAGCACCCTCAAAAGTTCAAATATGCATTCATATACTACTCCCAAAGTCACCAGCATCTGGTTACAAAAAGCAGTTACAACAAACAGTCATTTCCCCCAAAACCTACATGTAACCATTCATCTTTGTTCCAAAGGGACTCAAAGGCATATTGAATAAGACCCCTTGGATCAATGCTTGCCTTACTTGTCAAAATAAAGAGACGAATCTCATCATGATAGTCCAGGCAGGGGATTCTTCACCTTTCTTTTGTCCAAGATCCCTCTGACAGTCTAGTAAAGTAACAGTTTACTGGTTTTAAAATGTTTAAAATAAAATACACAGGATTACAAAAAGAAACTAAAGATTAATGAAAACAAAAATTTTACTTTTCCCCATCCATGTTACCAAAATTCCTTTTAAAAAATATATCCATGAATCCCTTCAATCCTGTGGTTGACTCACAGGTTAAGACTCCAAGGTCACTCAAGCTTCGTGGGCCATGATGGTCAGTCCTCTGGACTTTTGTCTTGCCACTGGACAGTGATAGCTCTGAAAGAGAGAGTGAGGCTTATGATTTTGTGCAGCTCTGCCTCACTTCACCTCACTTCATACAAGTCATCATCACCTATGATGTCATCAGTCCTCTTCAAAGACCGGGACAAACCACGACAGGTTAAGAAACCCTGCTGCAATGGAAAGAGCTCTGGCTTGCTTCATCCACACCATGAACATGCACATGTACACATCCAAGCACATGGCTCAAAGAAACCTCTGGTGCCCACAGAGAGGTAGCAAGAGGACAGGAGACTCCGAGCTGCTCTGATTATCAGCTCTGTTTCAGAGGCTGCTCCAGGGATAGCAGTGGAGAAGCTAGGGACAGCAGCAGCAGCCACCTGTGCAAAGAGAAATCAGCCTGAGGCAGCAGGTGGCACCATAGGGCTGCCAAGCTGGGGCCACTAGGCAAGCAGAGGGCAAGGGAGCATAGTCCTCCAATCCTTAGACCTGGGCATACCAGCTTTATTAGCCTTACCTAATATATGACAGGACTTGGGGTTCCAGAAGTAGAAGCTGAGATGGGTGAAACAGGGAGGCAGGAGGAGATTGAAAAATGATTGAGCAGGGGAAAAAGGAGGAAAAAGAGAAAGAAGATTGAGATGGAAAGAGGGGGAGGTTGAGAAGAGGAGGAAGACTGGAGTAGGAAAAAAGGGAGAGGAAAGGGGAGAAAGAAAAGGAGGAAACTGCAAAAGGAGAAAGTGAAGGGAAGAAGGAAAATGGAGTGGGGAAACAAAGAGAGAGAAGGAAGATGAAAAAAGGGAATCTAAGAAGAAGGGGAGGGGGGGAGGAAGACACTGAAAAGAAAGAAAGGAGAGATGGGATGTGGGAGAACTGAGGGGGATAAAGGGAGGGTGGCAAGGGGAGAGATTGGCAAGAATGAGATAGAAATGAAAAAGGGAAAAAGAGAAAGACAGAGTAGAAGAAAAGAAGAGAAGAATGAGAGAAAAGAGCAGGGGGAAAGATTGGAGAGAAGGAAGAAGAAAAGAAAAAATGTAGGAAAAAGGAGGAAAAAGAATAAAGGGATCCAGATTTAATGAAAGTTTGGGGAGACAAAAGGAAATGTAGAAAGACATCTGATTCTCTGTTCTTTATCCATCTCTCTTCGGCTAGGGCTCTCTAAGAGGCAGAGCATGGCTACAATTCCAAATATGGAGGCTGATTGGTCTGGGACCAAAGCCCTTATTAGGATTGGAATCCATAGAGCAATTGTATGTAAATTTATACGAATAAATATGCAAATATATATTCACTTGATCACTGCAGAGTGATGGAAGGAGCATTCCTCCTCCAGTGGCAGCCCCTAACCTAGCTCAGGCTTGGCAAACAAACCGAGTCCCCACATGCAGTTGTCAATTTCCTCACCAACTTGGAAACGCCCTACCTGACACCCACATGGGAAAAACAATTCCCAGCAAGAGTCAGGGGACAGCAAGGTAAGGGGATCCTGGGAAGGTCAGAAGGGGGTTCAGACTCTAAGCACAGAATCAAATAGGGCAGAAGTCACTTGGTCCAGTCTTGTCATGGATAAAGACCTCTAGTTTCCCCAGGAGGAAGAGGAAGACGGAACCATCAGCTGGACCTACTCTAGAAAAAGTGGCCACCCTGAGGTGGAGACCAGTTAATTGTTTTCCTAGGCTGGGCCAGCTCAGCACTGAGACAATAAGACAACAAGGTCAAGGAAAAAAGGGCAGGGAGGTACCTTGGTTTCCCACTTTGGAACCCACTTCCTTTAATTTGTGGACCAGTGAGTCAAAGACTGTGTCCTCGTTCTCTGAGTAAAAGTCATGCACTAAGAATTTTAGAATGAAGCCAGTTAGGAAGGTTAAGCTCACTCCCTGCTACTTCAAGTAGCAACTCCTTTTTATGCTTCCTAAATATAGTCATCTTAAGCATCACATATTATTCTAGTATATTCTGATTCCCACTTTGAATTTCACTTTCCTGATAGGAAAAACGAGGCAGTTGAACTAAGAATTGAAATCCTATGGTTTTTTTGTGACCAAGACACAGGACAAAATGTTAGAGCTGGAAAAGACTTTAGAGATCCAATTCTTTCATTTAAAAGGTAAGTAAAATGAGGCTCAGCAAGGGAAAGTGATCCACACAGGGAATTAATTTGTAGCCCCTTTCTAGATGAAAACACCTTGACCCTCTTCTCTAATTTCTTCAGCCTTCTCTCTTAACCTTTCCATCATCTTTTAGCCCTGTCTGCTTTTCCAATATCTCTTTCCTAATAGAAGACCCACAATAAATGACAACTCTTTGACTATTTTTCTCTTGTTCCTAATCCAATACTGTTATTGTGTTTTCAACAATGTTCACTCTTTCACCTCTTCCTTCTCATACAATTAGTTATACTCATCTTAATAACCCACCCCCCAATCCAAACTCTCTTGTACACAGCTCTCCCACTTGGCCATTGTAAACCATTGCTCTCTTTCTAGGCTGGAAAACACACCTGTTCACATGGACCTTGTCCCTCTCAGCCTTCCCATTCAGAATCGTACTCCTCTCCTCCAGCAGGAAGTCTTCCCTAACTTCCCACTCTGCTGGCCCCATTGCCTCTCCAAAACAGAGCCGCTGTTTGGCATGCAGAGACAGGTAATTGGCAATGGTGGCTGAACAGCCCCAGAGGAAATATTCATGGGGAGGGCTGGCTTGATAGTCCATTGATAAAGAAACACTGTGTTAACATGCATTTCCCAAAGTATCTTTAATCCCCCTTACACACCAGGTAGGACTGGGAGGGGCAGAAACTCCTGGACTGATGATGGCAGGGTCTAAACCCTCCTTGTGGGGTCCTCTGGGGAGCCCCAAGGCCAAAGCATAGAGCAGAAAATCTAGATTTGGAGTCAGGAGACCTGGATTTGAATTCACTCTTTGGACTTTCCTAGCTATGTGAGCCTAGACTCAGCTTACTCATCTGTAAAATAGCAGACTAGCAAACCTCTCATGTCCAATTCTTCCCTAAATCCTATGATCTTTGGAAGGACAGTCAACAACAAGAATAGATCTGTATGATGTTACTGTTGTTATTCAGTTGTTTTCAGTCATGTCCAATTCTTCATGATCCCATTTGGATTTTTCTTGGCAGAGACACTGGAATGCTTTGCCATTTCCTCCTTCAGCTCATTTTATAATTGAGGAAACTGAGGCAAATAGGATGAAGTGAAGTGACTTGTCCAGCTAATAAGTGTCTGATGACAGTTTTGAACTCACAAAAATGATTCTTCCTGACTTTAGACCCAGTATGCTACAGACTATGCCATCTAGCTAGTCAGTATAGAGTACTAAAGTATTAAATTGTACAACACAAATTCTCAAAAATGTCCTGGTGTTGGTACAAAGAAAGGCTGATAATTGAGGGATGGAGAGTAACTGAAGAGTTAGTAAAGAGCTTAATGAGAAGTAATATTGGGGGTAAGGGAATAAGGGTCCAACAGGGGGTGGAAAAGGGTCAGTGCAGGCATTGGGAAACGGTATGGAACAGAGAGAGCACAGCAAAAGTCAAGGTTGGAGATTGAGGCAGGGAGAGTTGGGGTAGGAGGAATAACAAAGGATCAGAGATAAGAGGCTCCCTAAAAAATGGAACTGAGTCTCTGCTTGTCTGCATCCCAAAGAGATCATAAAAAAGGGAAAAACACCCACATGTGCAAAAAAGTTTGCAGCAGCCCTTTTTGTAGTGACAAGAAACTGGAAACTGAGTGGATACCTATCAGTTGGGAAATGATTGGATAAGTTATGGTATATGAATGTAATAGAATACTATTGTTCTATAAGAAACAATCAGCAGGAGGATTTCAGAAAGACTTGGAGACATTACATGAATTAATGCTAAAGAAAGTAAAACCAAGAGAACAATGTACAAAACAACAAGATATGTGATTATCAACTCTGATGGATTTGGCTCTTTTCAACAATTCCAATAGACCTGGAATGGAGACAGCCATCTGGATCCAAAAAGGGGACTGTGAGGACTGAATGTGGATCACAGCATAGTATTTTCACCTTTTTGTGGCTTGCTTGGTTTTTTTTTTCTTACTTTCTCATTTTTTTTTCCTTTTTGATCTGATTTTTCTTGTGCAGTATGATAAATGTGGAAATATGTTTAGAAGAATTGTACATGTTTAATATATATTGAATTACTTGCTGTCTAGGGAAGGGGTGAGGGAGAGAGAAAAAAATTTGAACATAAGATTTTGCAAGGGTGAATGCTGAAAACTATCTTTGCATGTATTTTGAAAATGAAACACTATTATTTAGAGAGAAAGAAAGGAAGGAAGGGAAAAAAGCTGAAAGGTTATGAAAAGAATCCTTCATTTGAAGTCACAAAACTGCATTCAAATCCTACCCCTAATATAAATGAGCTATTTGACCACAAACAAGTTCCCAAAAGTAGGGCTAATACATTAGCCCTACTTTTGGGAACTTGTTTGTGGCTAGCAAGTGATAATATATGCATGGAGATAAGTGAAAAATTAGAAAAATTTAAGTGCTATCAAACTTCAGCTATTGATATTATCATCTTCCTCATGAATTATTGTAGGGAGTCCAGTAATTTTTATTTTTTGACAAGATCTGTGATTTCATCAGTATACAAAGTTCCCAGTGAGGAACTTTCTCAGTCAAGCCAGAGGAGTTCATTCTTCTGCAATTTAGTCTTATAAAGTTTCTTGGGGCATGGAAAAATCAAAGTGACTTGCCCAGAGTCACACAGTCAAGCATGTCCAGACTTCAAGAATGGCTCTCAGTCTATATTGCCCCTGTGTCTGTCACAGACTATTGGGGAGTGGGACAGTCAAAGGATGACTTTGTTATTATATCCTTCCCAGGATTCTCCCTTCTAAGGAGCACCTCCCAATAGATCTTCTTCCTGTGATAGTTAGTTTTAAGCAGTAAAGATTTATATACTTCCTACAGTGTGGCCAGAATTAGATTAAGCAATGAGAGGGAGCCAAAAAATATTAAGCTTGAAGAGCTTGCTACTGAGTTGAGGAGATAGTTTATTATAAACCACTTAAGAATGGCCTTTATCCCCTTTTGCCCCCACCCTGCCCCCATGTATAATTTTATTTAGTTTTTTAACAATATTCTAGCCTGTTGAGTTATATAGTATCACCCAGTTTCCATGTCCAGTGCAGGAATATTGTTTCAGAACTTGGCGCAAAGCATGCGACTATTTCCATGAGCCTGAGAAATGTTGCCCCAGATCCCTCTGGTTCAGTTGGGTTTGCTACCATTTCTGTAGGTTCTTTGCTTTATATACACAGGCACATCTCTTACCTAAATAGAGTTCGGTTTTCTCCTGAGCAGATACTCCATAGGTTTTCAGAAAAACTGTGTGTTCCCTCTGAGTTCATAGGTTTCACTTGGAATCAGCAAAAATAGCCTTAGACCATAGCCCAGACTCCAAGATGGCAGAAAGCCCTTGTTTTCAAGACTTCCCTGGTCTCTCCTGAAACACTCTTCTCCCTCAGGTCTTACTCAGTGTTTTCTTTGCTCCTAATGCATTTATCAAGCTATATTGCATATTATAGTCACTTATATATGTCAGCTAATTGGTGCAGTGGATTGAATTCTAGGTCTGGAGTCAAGAAGATCCACATTAAATTTAGCTTCATACCTACTAATTGTAAACTTGGACAAATCAATTATAATCTGCTTGCCTCAGTTTCCTCAGCTGAAAATGAGGATGATAATAGCATCTACTTCTGAGAGTTATTGTGAGAATCAAATGAGATAATATTTGTAAAGCACTTAACTGGGCAATAATAGATGCTTAATAAATGCTTGCTTCCTTCCTTTCCCCTGCCATTGTTATTTAGTCATTTTAGTTGTGTCTATTCTTTATGAACCCAGTTGGAATTTTCTTGGCAGAGATACTGAAGTAATTTGCCATTTTACTCCAGCTCATTTTACAGGTGAAAAAACTGAGCCACTCTCCAATTGATAAATGGATATGAACAGACAATTTTCAGATGATGAAATTAAAACCATTTCCAGTCATATGAAAAGGTGCTCCAAATCACTATTGATCAGAGAAATGCAAATTAAGACACCTCTGAGGTACCACTACATACCTGTCAGATTGGCTAAAATGACAGGAAATGACAATGACGAATGTTGGCGGGGATGTGGGAAAACTGGGACACTGATACATTGTTGGTGGAACTGTGAATGGATCCAACCATTCTGGAGAACAATTTGGAACTATGCTCAAAAAGTTATCAAACTGTGCATACCCTTTGGCCCAGCAGTGTTTCTATTGGGCTTATATCCCAAAGAAATCATAAAGGAAGGAAAGGGCCCCACATGTGCAAGAATGTTTGTGGCAGCCCTTTTTGTAGTGGCTAGAAACTGGAAACTGAATGGTTGCCCATCAATTGGAGAATGGCTGAATAAATTATGGTATATGAATGTTATGGAACATTATTGTTCTGTAAGAAACAACCAGCAGGACGATTTCAGAGAGGCCTGGAGAGACTTGCATGGACTGATGCTGAGTGAAATCAGCATAACCAGGAGATCATTATACACGGCAACAACAATACTATATGAGGATCAATTCTGATGGACATGGCTCTCTTCAACAATGTGATTCAAACCAGTTCCTATTGTTCAGCAATGAAGATAGTCACATACATCCAGAGAGAGGGATATGAAATGTGGACCACAACATAACATTTTTTTTTTTTTTTTTTTTTTGCTAAGGCAATTGGGGTTAAGCGACTTGCCCAGGGTCACACAACTAGGAAGTGTCTGAGATCACATTTGAACTCAGGTCCTCCTGACTTCAGGGCTCTATCCACTGCGCCACCTAGCTGCCCCTACACAACATAACATTTTCATGCTCTCTATTGATGTTTGCTTGTATTGTTTCCTTTCTCAGATTTTTTTTCTTGTAGACACAATTTTTCTTGCACAGCAAGATAGGTGTGGAAATACGCATACATATATTCGATTTGTCAAGTATTTTAACATAATTAACATGTAGTGGATATCCTGCCATCTAGGGGAGGGGTGGAGAGTAGGGGGGAAAAATTTGTAACAGAAAGCTTTGTAAGGATCAATGTTGAGGAACTACCCATACATATGTTTTGCAATTAAAAGCTTTAATAAAAATAAATAAATAAATAAAACTGAGGCAAACAGGGTTAAGTGACTTATGCAGGAGCACCTGACTAGAAAGTGTCCAAGATCTGTTTCAAATTCAGGTCTTCCTGACTAAAAGCCTTGTTGCTCTTTCTGCGCTTAGAACTGTGCTTGCTAGCTATCATTTTCTTTTCCCCTACTAGACTGTAAACCCCAAGAGAACAGAGATTGGATCTTATTCTCCCTTTTTTTTCCTTGCAAGGCAATTGGGGATTAAGTGACTTGCTCAGGGCCACCCAGCTAGAAAGTGTTAAGTGTCTAAGGCTGGATTTGAACTCAGGTCCTCCTTACTTCAGGATTGGTGCTCTATCCACTGCACCATCCAGTTGCCCCTTGGATCTTCTTTAAACTCTGTATGTGCCCCAGCCTCTTGAAGAGTGCTTGACATACAGTAGAGGTGCTTAACATTTATGTAATTGAATTCTTTAATAATGCACATGAAACAGGCAGCTAGCACAATGGGTAGAATTTCAGACCTGAAGCCAGGAAGAGTTGAAAGCTGTCTCACACACTTACTAACTGTGTGGTTCTGGGCTAGTCCCTTAACCTCATTTTCCTCAGTTTCCTCATCTGTTGAATGAGGTGGAGAAGGAAATGGCAAACCATTCTTTGCTGAGAAAACCCCAAGTGGGGTCACAGAGAGTCAGATAACAATTGGAATGACTGAACAACACCACTACCACATGAAATAATTAAGAATCAGAATAGGTTGTTATAGGAGCATAATAAAGTGCAAAGTTATGCGTTACAAATCCCCAGAGATGAAATCCAGCTGAAGATGGTCATTCACTAGAGATTGAACAAAGAGTTCAGTGAGTGCTGGTGTGTTGGACTGGCTCTTTGGAGGAAACTGTGCTAATATAGCTCAGATTAGCAGAGAAGAGGAAAGGCTATTCCAGGCTGGAGGAGTAATAGGGACCAAGGTGTGGAGCATGAAACCAGGGAGTGGCTTCATAATAATAGCTCACATTCATATAAGACTTTGAACGTCACAAAGAAGTTTCCTCATGACAGTCCCATGAGGTTGGTAGCACTAGACTAATTAGCCCTGTTTCACAACTGAAAAGACGGCCTCAGAGATGAAGGGTCACATAGCCAGAGGGTGTCAGAAAGAGACCCTAGCTCAAGACAGCCAATAAGTCTTCCACTTCGTGATCTAGGAGTAAAAAATGCAGGCACAAAAAGCAGGAGACAGAAGGCTTTTAATGGGGCTTTGGGGACTTCTACTCATTAGTGTGTCCTCTCCCCTGTTGGCCACACTTAAAGTCCTTTCCAGCTCTGGCTTTCTGTGACTCTCTGACCAATGCATGCTGATGCTTCTGTAAATTGAGAATTTCCCCAAACACATGCAGGTCCTGACTCTGGGGGAATTCTATCTCAACAGGACATGCTACCATTTAGACAAAAGCTGAGGTAACACCCAAAAGACAACCAACCCTTTCAAACCCTGAAGCACTGAAGCATCAATATCTCTGTGGAGCTGAAGGGAATGTGGATTAGGAGGAGAGCAAAAGCAAGGTGCTCCTTTGTACAATCTCTGGCACATAAAACACAATTAATCCTTGTTGGTTATACTGAATTAAATAGAATGGAATTAAAATATTGATGGGAGAAGCAGGAGGGTTGGAGACCCATAGAAAAGGTCTCAAGAAACTGTAGATAGTCCTTTGACCAATCCAGGAAGGCTTCTTGGCACCAGAGTATTTCAAGAGCCAAAAATGATGGGAGAGGCATAATTTTTAAGCAAGTGTGAGGAAGGCAGAGAACACACTGGACATTCATTAGATACTCAAAGAAGGGAAATGAAAAAGTATATAATAGAGGCATCAGGTCCCCAAACTTGGAGGCAGAGGTTCCAAACTTTAATCCTACCTCTCATCCCCTGTCCAGTTTTTAATTTTTTTCTTCTGAAAAATGAGAAGATTGGACCAGATCACCTCTAAAGTCCTTCCATCTCTCCATTTAAACACCAATTTAATAGTGATGGAACCTCAACCAAGTTCTTCATAGGGTTGAGCATCCTCATCTGTAAAATGAAGGGTTTTAAATAGACTGAGTGATCTCTAAATCTAAATTCTAAATCTAAATTTAAAATCATGTAATCTTATAACTTTGTGACATCTCTGCCCTTTCTGCTACACCCCTGCCTCCAGGGAGGGTGATGGTGACTCCCTTCACGCTTTTCTTAGAACTCCACTGCAGGGCAAGAACCATGGCTTACTTACCTTTTTATACCTTTCCCCCTCCCACGCACCCCAATGATACTTCTCAGTGGTTTGCACATTTGTTGATGTTGTTTTGTCAATTAGTCATGTCCAATTCATTATGATGTTTTCTTGGCCATTATGTGAGAGTAGTTTGCCATTCCCTTTTCCTCTCATTTTACAGATAAGGAAACTGAGGCAAACAGAGTTAAGTGATTTGCCCAGTGTCACACAGTTATTAAGTATCTGCAGTTAGATTTAAACCCAGGCCTTCCTGACTTCAGGTCCAGTGCTCTATTCACTAAGCCATCTAGCCACCCAGGTTGCACATAGTAGGTATTTAATAAATGTTTATTGAATGAATGGATGAATGGATGAATTAATTAATGAGTGAGGGAATGAACAAATGACAAAAGACAGGAAAACCTTCTAGTGGGAAACGCTCAGCCTGATCTATTTCCTTTGGCTCATCACATCGTGTTCACCATCCTGTTCCCCTGGGGGCCTATGGCCTTGGTGGTCAGAAGAGATTTCTATGACATCCTCACTTCACTATAATCCTAGTCCATTCCCATCCATTTCCAGAAATAGAAAACTCATGTTTACTTGCTTTCTTCTGTTCAACTCCTCATTATTGGACCACAATTATTAGCTGTGTCTTATTCACAATGCTATACATAGAATGACAGCTTTTTCAATGCATGCTTGAATTAATAGATGAATGTGTGAAGGTGAACGAATGGTAAGTGAATGAGGTCTGATCCTCCTACACAAGTGCTTCCTTCCTCCTATGCAAGTGCTTCCTTCCTCCTGAAATTATTCTGTAACTTTACATTTTCTTTTTATTTACTGTACTGTGTACATATTGTAACCCTCCTCTTTCCCTTCCCCATACTGGTTCAGAATATAAGCACCTTAAAACTTTAGAAGGTTTACTTACTGCATTCATCTAAGGCTGGCAAGGGCTGGACTAGTTGGTTTCAAAGGTCCCTTCCAAGTAACTCTATGAATCTCTCCCTCTTTGACACTTCTTCTCACCCAGATGAAACTCAATTCTCAGAGAAGGAAGATCTGCCCCATACCACCCAATGTCTACTCTTAAAAATAGGAAATCCTTCCTTAAATTTAATTTCAGTCCCTCCTATCCTAGCATCAGCCAATTTCCTCTGGTTTCATATTCTCTTCAGGAGACAGAGGAAAATGGAGAATATGAGGAAGCAGTGGCTGCTTTTGAGGAGCCTCCTTCTATGTGAGGACAGAGCCAGGAGGGATTAAAAAGGCTCCTGTTACAGGTTTCTGCCATACACCTGCCACAAATCTCAGCAGGGTTAGAGGGCCTGCCAGCTTACTCCTCCCCATGAGCTCATGGGGAGCATTTGCCAAGTTGCTGGCTCAGAGATCAGGTGCAGACAGCAATGTCTGGGCAGAGAGCCGAAGAGGAGAAGAAGGTGGCGAAAAGCTATGGAGCCCAAAGGGATGGGAGGGGAGGGGCAACATGGCGATGGTTAGGAGGGGTCCACTGAAGAACACTCTCTAATCCTGCCCTTTGTAAATGCACATTTTTCCTTGGAGAAAATCCCACTCTCCATGACATGAATATATATATATATATATGTATATATGTATATGTGTGTATTTTATTATATATCTTATTATAAGCCAGGACTCTCAGTCAAAGGCTCAAAGGCTCCAATGTACAATAACAAGGTGGGTAGATTCCATCCTAGAACACTGTATATCCACTGGAGTCTCCTTTAACTCTTTTAACCCTTTCCATAATTCTGCAAATTTTCCATCACCTAAAAGGCTAAATGGCATCTTATTGGATGGCCTCTGACTAGCGGCTGATCTTTTCTGTCCCTTCTGAGGTCATGAGATCATCCATCTAGAATTGGGGAAGCCCTCCAAGATCATTCCACCTCTTCATTTTGCAGATGAAGAAACTGCTAATAAAGAAGCCCAAAGGAATGAAGTGAACTTGCCAAAAGTCACTCATCCAGTAAATTGCAGGGATAATTTTAAAACTCCAGTCCTGGGACTTTAGATCCTCTTACCTAATAAGTTCAATACAATATTGCTTTCAATTCTCTTCAAGAGCAATCCCATGGGAAGAGAAGACTGCTTGGTGGCCATAATGTTTGTCTCTGCTGGTTTGGTTTTTACCAAGAACTCACATTTGTATGGCACTCAAGCTTTTACAAATCACTTCCCTCAAAATAATTCTTTAAGGTAGGTCATGCAAGTCTTTGGGTTTGTTTTTTAATGGGGTTTTTTGGCAGATGAGAAAATTGAGTCACAGACTGTCTAAGGTGACTTTCCCTAGCTAGTAAATGACACAGATGAGATTCAAACCCAAATGTTCTGACTCTAAATCCAATGTCCTTTCTATCATAACATGATGTTTCTCTTAAAGGCCTTGATTTTCTACCTTTCCAAAGAGGAAGATGGAATTTTCACACTCTGTCACACTGCTAGTCCAGAACTCAATGACAAGTTGGAAAATTTTTTTTAAATCAGGTTAAGCTTGTTGAGCATGAAGCTTTAGGGGAAATGGCTAAAGATAGTCATTACTAAACCTTTATACACAGAGACCCAAAGTGCCACTTATGATGTAAGGATCACCTAGGAATAGGGACTGGAGCAGAAGAGCAAATGATGAAATGAGATAATATATATTACACATATTGCAAACTGTCAAATGCTAGAACAATGCCAGCTATCATAAATATTATTTCATAGGTTTAAAGAATATTTTAAAGAGTTTTGAAAATCTTTAAAAACTTCTTGTTAAAATCCTTTTAGCTGTGTATAACTCTTTGTGATCCATTTTTTTCTTGGCAAAGATACTGAAGTGTATTGTCATTTTCTTCTCCAACTCATTTTACAGATGAGGAAACTGAGGTAAACAGGGTTAAGTGACTTGCCCAGAGTCACACAGCTAGTAAGTGTCTGAGGCCAGATTTAAACTCAGGAAAATGAGTATTCCTTATTCCAGGCTCAGCATTCTATCCACTGCACCACCCTACAAACTACATGAATACCATTATCATTATTATTATTATCATCATCATTATTTCATTTGTTTAAGGAACTCCCACATGGGGAAATTCCTCTACCAATACAGATTGGCATCTTCTCTGTTGCTCAGAGCAGTTACTACCCAGAACACAGAGAGGTGGAATTTTTTGCCCAAGGTCACATAACTATTAAGTATAGGGACAGAATCAGAACACAGCTCTTCCTGGTTTTTGAGTATAGTATTTTATCTATTACATCATACCATCCCCTTTATATAAGCATCAATATCCAAAAGAGTTACTTTTATCTGCGTTTAAGGATGATCCTGGAAGAGTAATTCAGGTTGGATTAAAGTGACTTCTTCCATCAGCCCCATGGTGCTTCAGCATTCTCCCTCATTGTCCCCAGATCAAGAACTGCCAGGACCACTCCACAGTCTTTGCCCTTTGCTCTAACAACAGCCAGCATCCTGAGAGTTGTCATCACCAAAACTCTACAGAGAAGGAAAGAAGGAAGGAAGGAAGGAAGGAAGGAAGGAAGGAAGGAAGGAAGGAAGGAAGGAAGGAAGGAAGGAAGGAAGGAAGGAAGGAAGGAAGGAAGGAAGGAAGGAA
>JAJPUD010011330.1:10836-55283 GCA_023553655.1 Myrmecobius fasciatus | reverse complement strand
GGACAGGAGGTTATGGTCAAGGGAATATCAGTTCTGATCTACATAGTTGGGTGATTTGATAAGGTAAAGAATATGATTTATCAAGTATTTTTTTAAAATTGGTAACTAAAATAAATTTTTTTTCCTTTATTAGAACTTTTATTTGCAAAACATATTGTATGGGTAATTCTTCAACATTGACCCTTAACAAAGCTTTCTGTTACAAATTTTCCCCCCCTAGTTCCCACCCCTCCCCTAGATGGCAGGAAATCCATTACATGCCAATTATGTTAAAATACTTGACAAATCGAATATATATGTGCATATTTTCATACTTATCATTGTTGTGCAAGAAAAATCATATCTACAAGAAAAAAAAATCAGAGAAAGGTAACACAATGCAAGCAAATACCAATAGAGGGCATGAAAATGTTATGTTGTGGTCTACATCTCATATCCCTCTCTCTGGGTGTATATGGCTTTCTTCACTGAACAAGTGGAAGTGGTTTGAAACATTTCATTGTTGAAGAGAGCCACGTCCATCAGAATTGATCATCATAGAGTATTGTTGTTGCTGTGTATAATGATCTCCTGGTTCTGCTCGTTTTGCCCAGCATCAGTTCATGCAAGTCTCTCCAGGCCTCTCTGAAATCATCCTGCTGGTCATTTCTCACAGAACAATAATATTCCATAATATTCATATACCATAATTTATTCAGCCACTCTCCAACTGATGGGCATCCATTCAGTTTCCAGTTTCTAGCCACTACAAAAAGGGCTGCCACAAACATTCTTGAACATGTGGGGCCCTTTCCCTCCTCTAAGATCTCTTTGGGATATAAGCCCAATAGAAACACTGCTGTATGCACAATTTGATAACTTTTTGAGCATAGTTCCAAATTACTCTCCAGAATGGTTGGATCTGTTCACAGTTCCACCAACAATGTATCAATGTCCCTAATTAAAAGTGTTTTTAACAAATCAAAATCTCTTCCTTTCCCTCCTTTACCATTGAAAAATAAAAATAAACAGTATTTTATTCTTCTAAATACATGTAAAGATAGTTTTCAACATTCATTTTTGTAAGACTTTGTCAAACAAAACTCTTAACTCATATTCAGAGACAAAACAGAATCTTGCAGTCACATCCTTCACCTCTCCATCTCCAAAGTCTCATTTCTTTTTTTTCTTTTTCTTTTTCTTTTTTTTTGGCTGAGGTAATTGGAGTTAAGTGACTTTCCAGGGTCACTCAGCTAGGAAGTGTTAAGTGTCTTAAGATCAGATTTGAACTCAGGTCCTCCTAACTTCATGGCTTGTGCTCTATCTACTGCGCCATCTAGCTGCCCCGAGCCTATCATTTCTAAGCCAGGAGGTAGGCAGCATGCTTGGCAGCATGGGGCCTGTGGAATCATTAATATTCTATACTAATGGAATTTTTAAGACTTTCAAAGTTGTTTTTATGTTTTTCTTGTCAATTGTGTAAATTGTTGTCCTGGTTCCACTCATATCACTTTGCATTATTTCACATAAGTCTTCCTAAATTGTACTGAAACCATCCCTTCCTCCATTTTATCACATTCATCTACCATAATTTTTTCATCCATTCCCCAGGTGATATGTACACATACACACTCCCTTAAATTTCTAGTTCTTTGCTATTACACAAATAGCTGCTATAAATATTTTTGCCCTTAGGGATCCTTTTCCTCTAAACATTAAAGACCACCTTCTTGGGAGTATAGTCCTAGTAACTGAATCACTAAGTCAGAGGATATGCATACTTTAGTAACTTTGTGGCATAATTCCAAATCACTTTCCATAATAGCTATACCGATTTACAGCTTCCCCAATAGTACATCAGATATATCTATTTTCCTGAAACTTCTCACACATTTGTCATTTTCTTGTTGACTTTACCCGTCTGATAGTTTGTTTGGTTCAAGTGGTTTATTGATGGTTCAGAGTTGCTTTAATTTGTATTACTCTGATAGTTGTTTGGAATATTTTTTCAAATAGTTATTGATAGCCTAGATTTCTTCCATGGAAAACACCCTATTCATGTTCCTTAATCATTTATTATAGAGAATGCTTCTTAAAGATTTGAATCAGTTCCTTATATTTCTTTGAAATGAGATCTTTATTGGTTAAAATTGACTACAATTTTTCCCCCAATTACTTATTTTTGTTGTTGTTTTTTTCCTTATTAGTGCTGCATTGGTTTTATTTATACAAAACCTTTTCAATTTTATATAATCAAGTTTGTCCATTTTGTCTTTTGTGATCCTTTCTATTCCTTGTTTGGTCATGAATTTTCCCCCATCCATAGAAGCTGTGAAGTTGCTGTCAAGGTGTAAAGCATGAAAGTTAGTAAGGTCGATGAGCTGGTAAGCCACATTAGTTATGTGGACATCCACATCTATAGTGAAGTCCCCGAGATAGAGGAAGTCTGATATCCAGTTCTGGAATTTATTGATTCCTCAGTAAAGGAAGCAAAATGACCTGGGTGCTAACAGATAACAATTAAGATCTGCTTAGAGTGATACAGAAACAGAATGAGCCAAAAGAGAAGTTGCCAAGTGAGCCTGGGGGTGAGGGTGGAGGGATGGCCTGAAAATGACTTTAACAGTCAGGGCATTACCATCTCCTGCCTAATGTGCCATGAAGCACAAGAAAAGGTACATTCAGCCGTGGAGAGGGTGATCAAGAATGTTGAGAAGCCAGATTTCCCAGGGGACTAGATTGATTGAAATATGTGAGGGAAAAAAATAAATATGAAGGTTGATTTGTTAACAATTGAACCTTGTTGCAGATAATTCAATGGCAGGTAGAGAAGCGGCAAGGTAAGAGGGATATTCCTGAAATAAATGAATCTGATATAGTAGTAGGGGAAAGGCAGCCTTCAACCCTGAATCTGAATCACAAAGATTCAAATAATTGGAAGAGAAAGTGGTATGCTTGCCCAAAGAGATCAATTCACTTTTCCCTGTAAAGAACCAGCAAAGTTTTGGTGTCTAACTAGTCTATTTATTTTTCTCTCCCACCTTTCCTGGGTAGCAGAAATTTCTCCCTATACCATAGTAGTGTTTTTCATCTAACATGATTCAACCACAGTATTCCCAGAAGGAGAACTCCCACTACCACATAGCCTTGATTTCTTTGTGTTGCTAAAGGTGACCAGGACCTATTCAGCCTTTCCTTTCTACACTGATTTCTCCTCTGTATGGTAAGCCATTTTGCTTTTCAGTAATATTACTCTTTGGTAACCTATAGTTTCTGAAACGAATTTGGCCATGGGCTATCCTTGGCATTGCAATTTATTTATGGAGCCCATAAATGCTAGTCCAGGGTACCTGAATCTACAGAACATGTTCTAGATAAAAGAATAAAATCAGAGGAAATTCTAAGAAACTACTTGAAAATTGCTATAGGCACAATATTGAATATAACAGAAAGGGAAGTATTGCTAACTTGTCTTCCCCCATTCTTCTATATAAAAGTGGTAGATCTGATAGCATTAATTTATTTATTTGGTGATATTTTCTTGTGAATGAGCTACAGTCATGCTATTTTAATATTTGCATTTTAAGACTGAATCTCTGAATTATAGAATACAAGGCTTTACCCACTTTTCAGACATCAGCCAAGCAGAAAATTTTAGAACAGGCAACCCTGTGGAAAAATGTGCTGTGAAGATAAACTTGTTTTAGTCTTTGTATTGTCATTTTTATTTTCTGAAGAAGTTTAGTTTTTTTTTTAATTTTTTCAAGGTCTTCCAAAAAGGGATGGTGACCAGGGATCATGTTTATAGAGCTGAAAAGAGACCTTAGAGGCCATTTAGTCCAGTCTCTTTTTATAAAGGAGAAACTGAAATCCAGAAAAAAAATTATGGTATTTTAACTAGGAAATAGCAGTCAAGATAACAACCTCAATTCTTTTTATTTTATTTTATTGCTGAGGCAAATTGGGGTTAAGTGACTTGCCCAAGATCACACAACTAGGAAGTGTTAAGTGTCTGAGGACAGATTTGAACACAGTTCCTCCAGACTTCAGGGCTGGTGCTCTATTCATTGTACCACCTAGCTGCCCTCCAACCTCAATTCTCTGATTGGCTGCAGCATGTGGCCTCTGGGGAATTCTTGGAAAGTGTCTGGTCCCTGCTCCAGTTCAGACCTTGAACATTTTCACTAGGGGAAGGAGAATTAGGAATAAAAGATATCTGGAAGTGTTCTGAATGGCAGTGAAGCCCCAGATAGAGCCATTGGTTGGTGGACATCATTAATTTCTCTTCTGTGCTATCCAGAACCAAGGTAAGGGTCACACAAGTTTCCTTCTCCTGCTTGGTTATAGGATCAAGGGGACAGGTGACCCTGCAGAATAGTGCTTGTAATGGCATTCTTGTATCTAATGCAGGCTTCCCACTGCTAGGGAGGATGCCAGTATCACAGAATCTGCCATATTATATTGTGGTTGTGATTGGTGTGCACAAGAAGCAGATCAGCTGTTCCTGGCTTTTCTCTGCCACTCCAAATAGCGTTAATCTGGGCTCCACGGTCATCTTCAGTATGCCATTGTTCAATATCCCCTTGTTGAAAATCTTCCTGTTAATTCTGATCTCTGATCATCCAAGCTGAACAGATGTTTGACCCTAACTTCTACCTCAAGACTCCCAGATGCATATTTGGAATTATTTTAATTAGTATGTAGAGTCATTTTTACCCTAGAGAGGCAATGTGGTGTAATGAATAAAGAACCAATTTCAAAAGCAGAAGAGCTTGGTGCAAGTCCTTTCTCAAGTACCTATTGTCTGTATGTCTTGATTCCGAAGTCACTACACCCCAAAGTCATTAAAAAGAGCACACTACACCTATTATAAGGGTCTCTGCATATTAACTTAGGATGATACATAGTAATACTATGTATTTTGTATTTTTATTTTATTAAATCTTTCCTAATTACATTTTAACCTGATTCAGATTCCACTTAGGCTTCATTACACATACCTTATATTTGATACCTCTGCTCTAGGTAACTAAGGTGCTGATCAGCATTGGTAGAGGGAATTTCCTCACTCACTAAGTGTAGCCCCTCTCCCAATCTCTTCCTTTATACTATAACCACCTTTTCTATCCGTTCGGAGCTTATCCATCTTCCTAAGCATCTTATTCTTCTGATAAAATTAGCTTTCCGAGAAGTGCAAATTAAAGGTTGTTACACTTCCCTTCCACAGGGTGGCAATGACTTTCCTATTTTGATTTTTCATTGTATGCTAAAAAATATTCTACCTTATGATCTTCCTTAAAACTTTTAACTTTAAATTATGTGTGTGTGTAAAACAAATAGTTGTCTTTCCCAAGATACTAATTGTTTTTATTGGCTTGCAAATCTCACTTAAGATATTTACTCTTGCTTTCTTGCTGTTCTTAGAGTTAGGAATACAAATTATGTGATCATGGACAAATTACTTAACTTCTCTGAGCCTATGTTTTCTTCATCTGTAAAATGAGAATAATGCCTGCACTCTTCCTTATTGCCTTGTATTTATGAGGAGTTTGTGTACATAAAACTCTTAGAAAAATTATGAATACTATATAAATGTTAGCAATGATTGTTATTGAAGGTAATGTAAGCAAAGTTTTACATGGTCAACCTATCCTAAGACTGGAAAAACCCAGTGTTTTGTATCCGTGTGTATATTGTGGACATTGGATTAGTTCTTTCATTCAGAATGGTTATAGAATCACTTCTGATTAAGGTCATCATCCCCAAATTCTCATTCTCATTTGTGAATTTGTTGTAGATAATGGCATATTCCCCAGTAGGGAACTCCATGGAGGATGATATTGGACCCTGGAAAAAAAATTTTGGGATTTCCACTTGATAGGAAGATCCCAGGCTTTTAGATGAAATACAAGCAAAGAGAAGCCTGAATACTTCCTAGTGAATTGAGAATTCAGCAGAGCCATTCCATTCACTCCTTTAGTTAAAATATAGTTATAGTTTAGTTATTCTTGTTTGTGTCCCCTGAGAATATATCCTCTCATTTATGTCCTTAGTTAACAGCAAGGATTACTACTGTCTTCAGATAATCATCTTCTAGAATCCCAGAATCAAGATTGGAGGTTCTCACTCCTAATCTTGTTTGAAAATAACATTAAGGGCCTGATATCTCATTTATATGTCCTTTGTGTTTCTACCTCTTAAATCTGTGTTATTTCCTCTGTCTGTTTTAATTTCAGTGTCCCATGTTTTAGCTTGGTTGCCCTGTAACATTTTCCCATGTTTTGTTTTGTTTTTTTCCTTCATTGCCACAGTTCCTGTGGATGAAGATATTTCCATTCATTTATTGTTCTTGACACTCCCTTCCTTTGAAAACAAATAGATGGATTGATGGCCAGGAGAAAACAAAAAGGAATGGACTTATACCAACTGACAGAGTGTGGGAGGATCAGGCTTCAATGAAGAGATTTCACACTTGAGACACTGACCTAAGAAATGAATGCTCTTACTAGGAGCAGGCATCTATAAAAGCAGAATAGGATTTCTGGGAAAGTTTGTGGCATTGAGTAAAAGCATAATAGGATGAGAAGCATATAAATCGGGTTAACTACTTTCCTTTTTATTTGTTCAAAAGAGAAAATAAATGAGAAAATAGTTCACACATATTAAATACTATTCAAGAAATATATGTTAAGCTCCTGTTATGTACAAGGTATTGAGTTAGATATGCTGAACATGGCAAGACTAAAAGATAAGCTTGAATTCTATGGGAGAAGGTGGGGGCTTGGAACATGTTCATGTGTAATTACATACAAAGTACATGCCTGTTATACACAATGATTTCCCCAGAGATGGGAAAAAGCTAGGAATTTTACAAGCAGAGGCATGGAGGTAGTAGAGAGATAGGAAGAAGTAGAAAGCCAGGAGGATGTAGAATGTTGTGAATAGGACTGGTTTCCTGCAGTGCTCCTTACCCATGGGCCTCCACCTCCTGTAGACTTAAGAAGGACTAGCTCCAGAATTCCAAATTTACTGCAGAACCGTCTTCCAAGTTAACTGTGTTCAAGTGGATTCAGACTTATTAAATGTCATTAGAATTTAGGAAGACTGGTGAAACTACTGTTGGCTTTGCTTTTGTGTTGATTTTTGGAAGGCTTTTCAGTTGTTTTTGGAATTTGATAGCATTTTTGTTTTACCCTTTGTATAGAGAATGAATCTCCAAAGCATGTGTCAAGCATTGTGGAAGCCTTCATGAAATAAAAACATTGGTGTGAATCAAGCACTTTGATATACCTTGATCAGAAACCTTTATCAGAAGAGAAAATCCTAATTATTTCCATTCAGAGACGTCACCTAAGCTTTTTGTTTCAGTCATCTTTAGATGAGAGAGGTAATAATACCTTTGTGAATTTGGAATACTTATTTTCTTCTGGAGTTGCCTTCTGGACATTCTGGAGTTGCTGGACATATAGTTAGGGATTCAATATTCTGGTGTCTCTTGAAGGAGGTCACAACTTTAGCATGTGAAAATATGGAAATACTGTATTTTCTAGACCGTTTATTTGACCTATGTTGAAGTATATAAAAAAGTGATTTCTTACCTTGCATTTATTGAAAGTCACAATAGACAAGAAGGTTGAAAATATCCCTTGAAGCCCTGAGGTAGTCACAGTTCATTTCTCCAGGTACCCTATATAGCTAAGGTTGGAGGGGAAAGACTCTATTAGCATAATTGTCTTGGGGGCCAAGCCTTCCAAATCAGTTTAGCCATTACTCACTGAGAAATCATTAATTCTTGAAATGTTTCCCTTGTTAATTAAGATTGATGTTTAATCAGTAATAAATCTGCTCCTTTCCCCTTCATGTTGTATATTTGATACTTTTGTCCTGCTTGGAATCCTACCTAAAGGAAATTTTTCCTAGAAAATCTCTTTTCCTTCCTCCTTTAAGTCCTCAGATTGGTTGATTAAAATATCCACAAGAGTTACTGACTTTTTGGGACCATAGCATAACTTCGTTTTTCTTCTTTTTTTCAACTTTAATAGTATTTTATTTTTCCAAATACATGCAGTTTTCAGTATTTACCTGTGCAAAACCTTGTGTTCCAAATTTCTCTCCCTTTCTTCCCCCCAGACATTCCCTCCCTAAGACAGCAAGCAAACTGATATAGGTTAAACATGTTCAATTCTTTCCAACCTATCTCCACATTTGTCATGCTGTGCCCCCCACAAAAAAAAATATCAAAAGGGGGAAAAAACACAAACAACAAAAGGTGAAAATACTGTGCTTTGATTCACATTCAGTCTCCATGGTTCTCTCTATGGATGTGGATGGCACTTTCCATTACAAATCTATTGGAATAAATAGCATAGCTCTTTATTTTTGAAATGACATATAGGAAAATAGTATAAAATTAATCCCTCTGCCTGGACTACTTGGTACACATACTACTGCTTTGAGACTCCCTTTGCTGCCTTTGTTTGGCAACCTCTTCTTTTGCAGTTCTGTCAAAATTTATCACTCAGTCCATATCATGGTGCCTTTTTATTCACTAGCTCCCAGATCATCCTTGAGTACTTAGGTTATCTGACTTCTCTTCTGTCCACTACTTCTTTCATAGAAGGTAATTTTAATTTCATCATTTGTTGATATTCCTCAAACTTGTCAAATCCCTTGATAGAATTTTCATTCCATCAGCCCCTCACAGAGCTAAGTTCTCTCTTGTCATCCATACATGTTCCATTTCCATGATTGAGCTAAAGTTACTTTTGATCATAATTTCCTGTCATTTCTTTTCCCTGTTCTTGTTCCTCCCAAACCTGTTCTTAATATCATCTCTTCTTATCTTCTCTAGCTAGTGACTCTCACAATCATTCTTCTTTCTCTAGCCTTATCTATTGGTTCATTCCCAGCTGTGACCAAACATTTCCTCCAATATTTTAAAAAAAGAAAGAAAGAATGCTTCATTAGAACCCACCATCCTTTCAGGCTTTTCCATAGCCAAATTCCTAGAATAACTATGTACTCATTGCCTCTACTTCTTCCACTTAACTCTTAGACCTCTGCACTCTGATTTTCAACCTTATCACTTAACTGAAATAGCTTTTTCCAAAGTTATTAATCATCTAATTTCCCAGATCTGTTGACCTTTTCTTAAACCCAATCCTACTTGACTTTCCTATAGCTTTTAATACTGTTGACCACCTTTTCCTCTGCAGTACTCTCTTTGGACTTTTATGTCACTATTGATTCCTGGCTCTCCTTCCATTTGTCTGTATATTCTCATTTCTTTTCCTGAAATATCATCCATACCTTGTCTTCTGATTTTAGGCTTACTCCCAGTACTGTCCTGTACCCTTTTCTCTATATACTCTTGAACTTGGTGACCTCATAAGTTATCATATGCTTGTCATTTCTATGCAAATGATTACCAAATCTTTATATCTCACCCCAATTTCTTTCCTGATTTTTCAATCACCAATGATTTTTGGACATTTTAAACTGGATGTCCCATGAACATTTCAAGCTTAGAGCTCATTTATTTTTCCCCCTAACCCACTCATCTTTTTATCTTTCTTATTTCTTTGAGGGTACTACCTTCCAGTTTCTAGTCTATCCCAAGTTATCAACATTCTGGTAATGCTCAAATTCTCATTATACCATGTGTATCTAATAAATTGTCAAATCTTGCCTTTTCTACCCCCATATTATCTTAAATCTATTCCCCGCTCTCCTTTACATGGCTGCCATCCTCTTTTAGTTGGCATCTCTCATCTGAGCTTTGTCAGTAGTCTTCTAGATATCTGCATCTAGTCGCTCTTTATATTCTATGTGGCTGCCAAAGATTTTCCTTCAACATAGGTCTTACCATGGCAGTTCCCTCCTCAATATTCCTCTGTTTGACATCTGAAGCCCTTCAAGGCAGCATTACAGCCTCATTATATATCATTCTCCTTCCCACATCATGGTCTAGTTAAATCAGCCTCCTTGCTCTTATTCACATATCTCTGCATATTAACATTGATCCCCAAGCGTCTAGAATGTACTGAGTCCTCATCTCTGCCTTGGAGAATCCCTTATTTCCTTCAAGACTTAGCCGTAGCACTACCAATTATATTAGAGGGGTCAAATATAAAGGGAAGCAAATTAAAATCTAATTGGGAAATATTTAACAAATAAAGATACAATGGAACATAGATGATGTTAATAGATGATTTTTCTAAGTCAGTATTGTTAACAGGGATCCTTATGTAGAGTTTAGTAATTTCATTTTCTAATTGAGTTTAATACTAATAGGTTGTGATTTTTTTGCCCTCTGGTCATCCTACCTTCTCCCCCCACCTCTCCCCTCTCCCACCCTGCATGCCTCCTTCCCCAAACCACCTTGTAATTATTTTGTATTTATTATATGTAAATTTTACAAAATACTTTATGTACATTATTTTGAATGTGTGTATTGTTTTTGGATAAAATGTAAGGAAAGGTATTGTTTCATTTTTGCCTTTTTGATTCCCAGTACCTAGGACAAAATGAATGCTTTATAAATGCTTGCTGATAATAGGTCTTTTTTTAATCAGGGAATGTTATAAAAGTAGAACACTGGAATTGAGGAAAGAACTGGCACCAGTGCTTGACTCTAAAATGTCTTGCTTGTGAGCCATGAACTTTAGATACACGGCTAAAAATTTTCAGCACGTGGTTGGCATTTCTACTGTTATTAAGTAGTTGGCACTTTTCTTCTCTTCCAAAGATAAATAGCATTCTTTGGGAGTTCTCTTTTGTAGGACTTACTTCCCAAAGTGGTTGTGAGAATCAAATGAAATAATATCTTTATAAAGCCTTTTTTAAAGCATCTTATAGTGTCAGCTGCTGTAGAACTTGGTCATATGTGCTGAGTTGAAAAGGTGTCCGAATCCCTTATGTTTGTGACATGACAGCTCCTAAGAGTGAAACCCAGATTTCTGTGTGGTGGATAGGCAGGTAGTCCATCAGCTTTTGCCTATTTTGTAACCAAATCCAGTCTGGCTGTCTTTGTTCTACTCCCTTCAAAATAAGGGCTTATTGCATCATAAACTGATTTTTTTTTTGATCCCCTTGTCCCATATTTAGTGATTGAAACATTGGCAGGTGATGATCTCACAAAGATTAGGAGTCTTCCTAAATCATTCCATCCTTTGACTGTATTCCTACAGGTTCCCTTACTTCAGCTCCTGACTTTGCTTTTCTGCCAAGTAATCTTAAAGCTACAGGTCTGAGGGAAGGCACTCATCGCCCAAATGGTGGTGTCTGTCACAGCCGCCAGAGCTGCTTCGTGCCCAGTCATCCTTCCTCCAAGCAGACAGACAAGCCCCAACATACTTCCTTCCCGTCAGGTCAGATACCACAGATTGCTAACCTGGGTGTGCCTGGCCTCCTTTTCCCTTATTGGGCTTTATCTTTCCAGAATGCCATGCTGTGGAAAGCTTTAGGTGTTCTGAAGTTCTTACCTTCTTGATGTCTTCCGTGGGGAATGGGTGGGTGAAGGAGGTGACTGATGTGGGGAAAGAGTGTGTTTGACTTCTGGGTTTAGGATGCTTATTGTGCTCACTTCTATTACTAGCTTTGAATTTAGGTAATTTTTTCTTGACCAGGACCTTAGAAATAACTGACATTGATCTAATGGATCCATTAATGTGATCAATAGATACTTATACTCACATTTCTCTAGGTTTCTGGCAACCCACATACACTTTTCCCAATTAAAGAAGGAACTTGAAGTCATCTTGGACAACCCCCTTACAGAATGAAGCTGTGGAGCTCAGTCAGGCAACAGAATTTATTGAGTACCTCCTAAGTGCCTGGCATTGTGCAAAGTGCTGGGGATACAGACAAAAAACATAGTCCCTGCCCTGAAGGACCTCAGGGCCTTTTTTTGTTTTTGTTTTGTTTTGGTGAGGCAGTTGGGAAGTGTTAGGTGTCTGACGGAGGATTTGAACTCAGGTTCTCCTGACTTCAGAGCCAGTGTTCTGTCCACTATACCATCTAGCTGGCTCCTTCACAATCTTAATGGGGAAAGCAATGTGCAAATAACTATGCACAAAAAAACTTATATGCAGGATAAAATGAAGATAATCATAGAGGAATTAATAATCAAGGGAAACTGGGAAAGGCTTCTTGAAAAAGCTGACCTTTGCAGGAAGCCAGGGGTGCTCAGAGACAGAAATAAGAGGAGAGATTTCAAGGTCTGGGTGACAGTCAGTGGAAATATCCAGAGACAGGAAAGTAGAGTTGTGTTCAGGGAATAGTTGGGAGGCCAGTGCCGATGGTGAGTTAAGTGTGAAAACACTAGATGGGTAAAAAGGTCAAGTTCGGGAAGGACTTTGAATGCCAAATAGACTTTGTTTGATGTTGGAGGAGTCACTAAACTTTATTGATTTGAAGGTGACATGACCAGGGCTGCCTTTTAGAAAGATAGGTTTGGCACCTCAGCTTAAATGCATTGGAGGAGGTGAGACTTGACCAGTAGACCCACCACAGGCAATTGCAGGAGTCGAGATGTGGGGCAATATGGGCCTAACCAGAGGTGGCAGTGTCTAGAGAGAATGGATATATGTGGGAGATGTTAGCCAGGCAAAAACAGAAGATTGGGTGACTTGTCCATAGCCTCACTGCTACTAAGCGTTTGAAGCCAGATTTGAACTCAGAAAGAGGAGTCTTCCCGACTCTGGGCTTCATACTTATCCACTGTGCCATCAAATCCAACTTTTTTCTACCATACCACAAATCAAGATAAAAAGCATCAAATGAAGTAGCAACTTCCAATAAGAAGAAACTTTTTACATGGGGAATTAAGTGGACACACATTGTAAGTTGCCTTTGGCTTTTCCCTCTTCCATCCCCCCAAGATAAATCCACTATAATTGTGCGGTAAATAGTTTTTGTCTCTCAAAACCTTGACTTTCCTATCCGATCAGCTTTATCTTTGCCTAACTCCAGGCACTCCTCCTGAAGTATCAGCCACAAGTAGGTAGGTAACATTCTTGTGGAAGCCTTTTTTTAATGACTAGTGAATATAATGTTGATTCAGAGCCTTAGGTAAATCCCATCCTTGTCATTAGAAAACCTTTATTTTTATTTATTGTTGGAGATTGTAAACAGAGCAAGGAGGATTAGATATGGCTGTTTTTTCCTTTTTATAGAATCCAGGGAACTATGGTTACTGAATCTTCCCTAGTTATATCTGTGATTACTTCAGATTAATCAAACCCAATGAGCCCCCTTAAAAATTGCTTTCTTGCTTGTTTTCAGTTTACACTGAATTAAAGTTGCTTTTAACATATTCAGCATAGTGAGAACACAAACAATAGTGTTTAATGATGTCCACTTTATTTTAGTAAGATTTTTTTTTTCAGAAATCAACCATTTCTTTTTCCTATTTGCCTTTCTTCTGTGTACTAGGTTAATTCTAAAGACTTGCTTGATTTGTCTTGGCAGACTTTTCTAATTAATCCTTTCCTATAAAACATTCCCTTCTTGGAGAGTGGTGCCCTTGATTTAGTGGAATCTTCCTGTGGCTAACCTGCACTGGCACATTCGATCATTCACAGTGGCCTCACCAGCTTCCGTCCATTTTTTGGATAAAGTATTTCCATTCTCATAACGGGCAGTTTGCCCAAGGCAGTATTCCAAAACCAACCAACAGGATACAACTGAAGGAAGTGGGTTTTCTCCTAGGTTTATGTATGTGTTAATTAAAAAGGTTCAGGCTTTATAACTAAGCTGTTTTCTTTCCCTCCTCATCTTTGCCATCTACCTTCCCTAAAGTGTCAGATATAATCCCACCTTCTACAGAAAATCTTTCCTGACTTCCTGACCCTTTTAGTCCTAATGCCCTCATCTTGTTTATCTCCAACTTATTCTCTCCATATATTGCTTGTACATGGTTGTATACATATTCTCTCTCCTAATTAGTTAGCTCCTTGAGAATAGGAATTGTCTTTTGCCTTTCTAACCCTGTACCTAACAAAAATAGCTGCTTAATATTTACTTGTTAACTGACTGACTGTACTGGATTCTCTGATCTCATACCATACATAGCCTCAGACAGGTTCATTCCTTGCTACTCACATGCTTAGTCATAGTTCTATAAAATGGAAATGATTATGATGGGTTTCTGAGACATTTTTGCAATCAAGGAGACTTGAAATAACATTACTTCCACCTCTAAAAATCTTGTTCTATCAGTTTGGGTATGCTACAAAAGTTATCCCAGAGGTCAGCATACCAATAGCTTCTGGAGATGGCCTGAGCCCTCCAGGTCATAATTTAGTGGTAAATGAAGGAATAGGCATTAGGTATAGTGGGAAGTACAGAACATTGGACTTAAAAACATAGTGGTTTTGTGCTATGTTGATATGTAGATATTTCTATATAGCTGTTGGGGTGTTGTCACCTGCATTAGTCTGTGAGCCCCTTGAAGTCATGGACTTTTTTGTATCTCCAGCACTTAGCACAGTGATTGGCATATAGTAGACACTGTAATAAATGTTATGTTATTCCAACTTTATTCACAGTTATATTCCATTTATAAGCTTATGTTTTCTGGTCTTCCATTCAGTTGCCCTAAACTCCTGGGAAGCTAGAAAATGTGACTTTTAAAACTAGATTAAATTGAACAGACATGAATATTTTTTTGGATATAGTAGCAGTCATTGAAGATAGATGAATATATCGCCCTAAACTTGAGGCTAGAATAATAACTAACAACAACAATAATAATAGATGGCATTCATATATCACTTTAATGTTTACAAATTGGTTTACATATATTACAAGGTATGGTATAAGAGCTTATAACTGTTTGGGCTCTTCAAATAAAAGATGAGATTTAGAGGGTAGGACTGTTTAAGCCATGAATTGGATTTATGAGCAGAAACACTAACCATGACTGTCTTTACCTAAGAAAGGGTCTATGCTCTTATGCTTGTTTTGTTTAAATGCTTTTTCTGTGTCTGACACCCCAAGAGCTAGAAGGAAACGTTTGCATTTGAACTTGACAGAATGCAGAAACCAAAGACTTCTGTGTCCTAACTTTCCAATTAGTTTTTTATGGGCTTTGTTCCAGGAAGAATTTAGCAAGTATTGTTGCTGTAAATAAAAGTCCATTCTTCCCAGTCAGTTCCACATACTTCTGAGTAAATCTTCCTTAGCTCAAACATAGCCATCTAACATGCAGCTTTACAGATTTGTATTATTTCCATTTCCTTCCTCTTTTCCAGTCATAATTTCATCAGGGGATTTCAGACTGTTTTCGAGAAGTCTCTGTGTTGGCTTTTGCAGGGGTTTGGGGGGGTACCACTACCCTCCCCTTGATCTTTTGTAGCCAACCTAGTATATTCTGAAGTTTCTTCTCCTGATGGTCAAGGGACTGAAACAGGACACTAGTTCCTTACTAGCTTGTCTGATGGTTGCCTCCTTTTATTGAGGAAGAATGCCTGACTTGCCTTAGCAGCTGAATGTTCAGCTTTGTGATTAAGTTAGTATTAACTGAAGCCAAGGGCGGGTGAGAGAGTGCTGACTCTCAGAAGGGAGTGGTTATTGCTTCAGAGTTTGTAACAGTTTGGCATTGTTTGGCTCTTTTTTCTTTTTACCCCAAACCTGGCCCTCTACTAAGGAGGTAATTTTTTTTCTGTTTATGACTTAATTGAATTTGATTATGAACTCTGGAGCATTATCTGAATTCTCTTCAGATTTTTTTTCCCCCAAACGAAAGCCTACCCCACTCATTATTTGACATGGCTAGAAATACTAACAAGAGAATAAAATTAAAGGCATAACATCAGTTTAAAAAAAAAAAAAAAAGATAGAATTACTACCCCTTTGACAAATGACTTAATGATTTACTTAGAAAATCCCAAAGATTCAATGAAGAAACCAATTGAAGTGATTAAAAGTTTCAACAAAGTAGCCATAAACAAAATAAATGCTGGTACTGATAATACACAAAAAATCATCATTTTTATATAGACTAGGAAAAATAAGGCAAAAAGATAAAAATTCTATTCAAAGTATGTGTAGGTTGACACCCAGATATTTTATTTGTAACACACTCACAAAATATTTCCTTATAAGACATTTAAGAAATTGGAGAAATAATCACTGCCCTTGGTTAGAACATGCCAGTATAACAGAAATCTCACAATATGACCCAAATGTGTGAACAGATTTAGTGCTAAACTAATCAAATTACCTCTGACACATATTGGCTGCATATCCCTGGAGAAGTCATTTAGAACTTTGTAGAACTATAATTATATTTCTGAGAAGGTACTGATTTGCATTGGTAAAAGTGAGATTCCTCTTTTAGTTTTGTTTATAAAGCATCAGCAGCCCTGGGAGGTAGGTGCCTATTATAATGATGAGGCAGCTGAGGCAGACAATGGCTAAGAGCTAGTAAGTGACTGGGGCTGGATTTGAACTCGGGTTTTCTCAAGTGCTCTCCCACTGTGACATCTAGCTGTTTCATAATAAAATCAATTCATTTGACATCACTATTGGTGATTTAAAATACAAATAAAATGATTTGTTGACACATCAGAATTTCTTCAGTCTCTTCAATCAACAGGCACCCATTTTGACACCACAAGAAGTTCTGCCATGAGAATTCTGGTGTACACTGGACCTGTTTTTATTATGTGACCATGGCGCATCTGCCCAGGAATAAAGTGCTTAGGTCAAAGGCCTAGAAAGTAGAGTCCCTTGTCTCCAAGTTAAAAAACTGACAGTCTCCACAAGTTCCCCTTCACACCACACAGACTAACAAAGATAAGTGTTGGATGGCTTCCAAAAAGGGGACCCATAAAACAGTCTGGTCTTGTGGAGACTGTCAGAGAATTAAGAGGGCCAGGGACAACAATAGCATAATGGAAAATTTATCCAAAAGAAGTTAAGAAATCAAGGAAAGGCCAAAGAATAGGGCAATGTACATCTTCCCTCTCAAGGCAGGGAGGTAAGGGACCAGTGGGACAGAATATTTTATATATTGTCTATAGAGTCACTGAATTGAGTGTTCATGGGTTTTGGTGGGGGGAGGGGAATTGGTCACAAAGGAGAGTTTGGTCATTTTTTTTTTTTTGACTTACCTATATTCTGCAAGGTTTCCTATTGTAGCCCAACAACCTTGTTTTACAACTTCCTAACAAATGGTACAATGTATTCTTGAGCTTTACCATCTGAACAAACATGGATGCTAAAGTTCTTAGAGATAACAATTTAATGTCTTTAGGCTGTGGATTCCATTCCTCACAGCTAATGCAAATCTTTATGTAGACAGTTGTCTAGTGAGTAGAGGACTTGGTTAAGTTCATTGCTTTGACCAATAGCTTATACTCGCCTAGAAGCAAAGAGATTTGTACAAGTTGAGACAGTCATACTACAAGATATTGCTCTGGGGTGAGGGTGGAGAAGAAAAGGCCAATGATGACATACCAACTTTTCTATGCATCTTTGTTCTCCTTTACCTGTTTCTTTTAACAAATGAGTGAAAATCTGTCTCTATAAGTTGTTTTGTGAAATCTGTGCTAATGAAATATGTCAAGAATTTAAATTTGTACAGATTTTTATGAATTATGTCATCCCCACTTCCAAGAGGACTCTTGTTGGTAATTATTTGGGATTAATTTCTGGTGCTGGTGTTCAGAAAGTACAAGAGTTAGACAGACATTTGTTTTCTTTTAAATTCCTAGAGATTCCAAATATACTTTATTGCATAGTTTTTATCTTACATTTCCCCTCCCCCAGAAATCATACTTGGGACTGGTTTTTGAGAACCCACAATGAAAAGTCAAAACTGGCCATTTTCAGTGCTTGAGGCTTACCTTACCTTTGGGAAAATAGCTCTTTGTAATTTGAATGTTAATGGGAATGAAAGATCTTCCACCTCATTTGCATTACTGCTTTGAAGCCATGGAATCACTTCTATTTTAGAAAAGATTGTTTTGATACCACACACTTCCAAGCTATTCTTTACAGTGTACTATCAGTCCATTGATATGCCTGGGGTTTTCCTAAGACTCTATATGATTTGGTGTCCTGGGGGCAGGGTCTGGCACTAATTGCTAAACAGATTTGACTCCTTAAGTACCCGGAAAACTTGTGCCTTTATCTTAGTGGTAAGTATTTTGAGGATAGAACTAGTCTCTAGAAGAATGGAACTCAGAAGCATGAATTCCACATGATTAGTCTGCTCAACTTGTGATACTGTTTGCTCTGGATTTCCCTATATTCAGATAAGCAAAGTGGGTTGTAGGTTGTAGAATTGGCCCCCAAAGTGCAAGATATACAAACTATTTCTCCAGAACCTAACAGGCTCCAACATTGATTACAATATGAAACAGAGTGCTTTAGCAATTAGAATGTGAACTCCTTTAGAGGAAGAATTGTCAGATTCAGAAGCTCTGAGAGATTAAAGTGTGGTACCTCCCTTTCTACCTGCTCACCAAAGATCCCCAGAAGTAAACTCTTAAAGTAGCAGTCCTGACAAATTTTGCATTGGGTACAGATTGACTGAATTGGTCACTGTTCCTGTCCAGAGGAAGCCTCTGTCCTTTGAAATGTTGTTCTGTGCACAGAGGGGGACAGTGGTAAAATGAACTTGGGAAGCAGGATAGAGCTGGATGAGCTTTGCATCAATTACTAGCTGTATGACTAGTTACTTAATCTCTCACAGCTTCATTTTCCTTGTTTGTAAAATGGGAATGATAATCCAAGAATGGTGTAAGGAACAAATGAGATAATTTATATGTACTCTATAAACGTCAGTGATACTGAGTTAACCTGTGATTCTAGGATAGATAAGCATTTTTTAAAATTCTGGTGTTAATGTCTTGCCTAAAGTATTTTACTTTTGTTACTGACCTTTTTGATTTATCCAGTGTGATATCTTCGAAAAGATGTAGGTAGGAAAGTTGCAGTTGGCTTATCTATCCTGTGATTGTTCTACCCTGACAAGGTCTATTCCCAAATAGTTGACTTGGGAGAGAATATGAATATAGGACAATACACTTTACTGGTGTTTTCCCACATTTAACATCAAAAAAAACTGTCTTCCAGAATAATTTATAAGGAAGTCTCTTAGTCATACAATTCCCTCCCAACTGGCCATTCACCATCAACTTCATCATTCTCTGCTACAAAGAGATTGTTGTTGGGTCCCCAGAGAGACTGGTGCATTTGGTGAAGCAGCTGGTTTACAATGCCAACTTGAACTTGGCGCAGCAGCTTTCCAACCTTTCCTATCTCAGCTCAGTAAGAGTTTTTTATTTGCCCACCTGACTAGCAGTAGGATTATGGCTGCAAGGGTCTTGTTGCTAAGCAGCCAAGCATGAGGATTGTGTCCTTTTCAGGTTGTATGAATAGCAGCAGTGTTCTGGTCCTAGGAAATTTTGGAGTGTTTTAGAATCCTGAGGAAGGGAATGAGATATAGCTGGTGCTGTCTCAGTAACATAATGCCATGCTTTGGAAAGGAATTTTGGTGACCTGCCTGAGATTTGAAGTACATAGAGACATACTGCTGTTCCACCAAACTGGAACCTAATTGCTGTCTCCTTGGAAGTACTACAATTTCCTCTTGAAGGCCTCATCTCCATGGTGCTTGTATAACTGTCTTCTCATCACTGTCCTCCTCCAACAAAAGGAAGGAAGGAAAGGGAAGACTGGTAATTTTCTGTGGGATCAGTTTCTACCATTTTGACTTAGCATTTTGGGGCACACTTTGTACCTCTACAGTCATTGTATCTTAAGTGGATGTGCAGTAGCAACCCAGTTGTACAAGTTGAATTTGTGCTTTCTATCTTACAAATAAGAAAACATGCCAGTAAAGGAAAGAACTTGCTTTCAGGATGTACTATTCACCATCAGAAACATGCCAGGACTTGATAATGGAGCTTGGGGCTTGGGCTGAAAATGAGGCCAGAAAAAATATGTATTTTTAAAAAGCTTTGGGGAGTAGTTTTTTGTTTTTTGTTGTGTGCCTCTTTTCTTGGTACAGTTTTGTTTGTCTTTGTCTTCCCAACATTCTGGTGCCTACAGTAAGTAACTGGTCTCAAGCAGGCTCACCAGGTTCCAGCAACCATGAAGTCACATGCTTTGTACAAGAAAGTAAAAGTCCAGGCAGGCCACCCCAAGAGCCCAGGGGAAAGAAAACTGGTGAGAGTGAAATTGGTTTCATTGGTCACAAAAGGCTTATCTGAATTGTTTATCCCTGATGCTAGTTTGTCTGTCACTGATAGAAGCATTATGTTGAATAGGCTAGAACAGGAGTTTGTCATCCAAATGTAGATGGTGAAGGAAAAAATTTATTGGAATAGTTGGTAGGTCATGAGCAGCTTGGTTTTTCACTGTAAGTGTTCCATGTAATATTTTCACTTTTCTTTCCTTCCTTGGGAAAGGTGATGCTGTAGCAATAAACACTAATATAAATATTAAGAGAAAATATCAGCTCTAAATCTTAATTTCCCTTGTTTTTGTTGGTTTCTTGCAGGAGTTTTCAGAACTGGAAAAGCGAGATCCCCAGGAGCTGGTTGGTATGTATGTATGTCATTTGCATTCTGGAGTATAAGGAATTTTATATTGAGGTTAAACCTAGAACAGCTTAGAGAAGGAATAGATTACGTTATAGCCATTTAGGGTAAACCTCTGCTTGATACAAATATTTCCTGTTCTTTCTTAAGCAACTATTCTGAGATTTTGTATTCAGCCTGGAATTTTATAGAATGTATGAGATATGAAAAGAACTAATGTTGTATTCATGAAACAGTTTGTCAGCCTTGGGTTAGTTGCCAGTTCTGTCAGTAGGAGAATCAGAGCCCATTTAACCAAAAGATTTTTCTTCTTTGCTTCAATTCCTCTTGGGTCTTGGGCCAAAACCCCTGTCTTAGATTCTTCTTATTGCCTTTACCCTCCTCTCCAGCCTTATGTATTGGGAATTGTTCAGAGGGTAAGCATGTGGCCTCTTGTACTAGCCATAATACTACAAAAGGGAAATGCCAGACAGCCTTAGAGTAAGGAACCCCATTGTGAATGAAGGAAACATACTATTGGATATCCAGAGGACCAGACTCAAATATGAAGGAGTATATTTGGCCCATACCATCTAGTCCATGTCCTAAACATCTGATTTAACCTTCAAAAATCCTGAGATACCAGTTTAGCCATGAACCTTCTAAGACCTGTATTAAATGATAAGTTTTCCCAGGTATGAATCCATCTTTCTACAAAGAATAATGCTGGTGTTCCATCAAAACATATCTTTAAACTACTGTGCCAAAGACTACTCAAGCAGGTCTGGTAGTTCAGATTCAAAAATAGAACTAAATGAGGTACTTGTAGACCATCTAACAGTTAACGAAAGGAGATTTACCTACCTATACTATGGAAAGGCTACTTGATAAAAATACAGCACTGGTTTAGGTAAAGACAATCTACTTCATCTCCCTCTAGAAACATATCTGGCCAGGAGAGCATGGAGAGAGAGTAACATGCACAACATGGGATCATTATAAGGGGTGCACAAATGCCTTGCAAGCTAGTTTCTTTTATGCCATTGTTGACTTTGAAAGTTACAGCAGTGACTTGACCCTTAGGTCTTTAGATGAGAACAGCTTTCTTGCCTTTTAGGGGGAAAACTAGGTGCACTTCTGTCACAATCAGCATTTCTCATGCTAGGTCAGGGTAACTGAAACTTTTTGTGTGCCACTTGTCTTGGTGCCAATGTCTATAAAGGAGACTTAGCCTGTACTACCACTTTGTCAATATATTCCTCAGCTCACCAGCCAGGAAATCTTCCTCCCTTTGTTGGGGTGCTTGAAAGAAGGAATGGTAGTACCCTTTTTAGAAGCCTTTAAAAGCTATCTTATCTTTTTACATGGGGGTTAGAGTCTTTCACCTTCATCCAGGAACTTAGGATGGCCATCAACTGAGCTAAGGGATCTCCTCTCATATATAAGCTATATAGCTTATATTCTGTAAGCCACAGTTATTCACAGCTTTGCCTTTCTCATGTCTCCTCCCAATAGTATCACTCCTTGTGTCTTCTGATCCCTTTCTAGAAAGAGTGGGCACTAATCATGGGGGGGGGGGGGGATCTGCCAATTAGTGATTACTGAGCTATTTCCCTTTGGTGTTTGCCGCTCTCTATCTGGGCAAAAGTTTTGATAACTTCATTTGCAATGAAATAGGAAGACTCAAAGAAGGTCATCCAGAACTATGTCCAAAAGTAGTCTGTTCTTATCAGCTAAGTCTTTCTGGAGTCTGAATCTGATTGATTATGGGACCAAAAAGTTTCTCCCTTTCCTCCCCTTCCTAAAGTGGCATTGATTCATAGTAGACATAGCTTCTGAGAAGTAAGATACTTGTTACTGATAGACATTATGACAAAATTATTGTTCAAGAAGGCTGAAACTCTCCCCCAAGTAGGGCCATTCTGCCAGTTGAGGACAGATTTAGAACCATTTGGGTCTATAGTTGACATAAAGAACCCCACTGGACAGAAATAGCCTCCATATCCTCAACCCATAGAACTTTGACACAAAAAGGGTCTCTAAATTGGCTCCACTGGACCATACCCCCAACAACCCTTATTCCAATAACACTTCTTGTTATTGTTTATTTTTTGTTTTTGGCTTTTTTTTTTAATTATTATTTTCTCTCTCTCCCTTCTTTCCTGCTTCCCTCCTTTCCTCCTCCTCTTTCACTTGATCAAGTGCATCAGCTTTCCCACCTTCAAAGCAGTCCTTAAAAAGCAAGATTTCTGAGAAACCGTGCTTCTCTAAGGGTATTAACAATAATAAAGGAATGTCCAATCTGATATTTTCTTTATCCTCCATATCAACCTGCTTAGCACCTATTAAGGTAATTGCTTCAGTTCATTGGGAGCCTTTCTGTTCTATTGGAGGACTCTTCATATGCCACTAAAAGGACTTTTGCCACAGGATTCCACACTACCATATCTGGCCATCAGTCAGTCACACCATTCTCTACATTCTACTATAACCATGATGATGTTCACCAAAATGTTGTAGGCATGAAGTACTTGTGGATTATGGTCAATAAAAGGAGGTTTACTTAGGCCTAACATGGAAAAAATACTCAGAAAAGATACAACACTAGTTCAAGTACATATAATCCTCCTATTGTCTGCAGAAATACATCTATCTGGTCAGCAGGGTGTGTCAATGGCTTGAACTTTAGATCCCTAAAATGATCAAATTTCAAGTTAATTGGCTTTATCCTAGCCACATGGAGGGGACCCTAGTAAATACTGCTTTTACTACTTCTTAACCTTTACTGACTTCTGAATGTGTCATCTACCTTATTAGTCTATATAAAAGCAAACTCCTAATCCCAGCAGAATTGCTGTAATATTTTATGTTTTCTTATCCTCAGTTCACAGTTAATTCATTTTGAGTCTGTGGGTTTCAGAATCAAGGATTTAATCAAACCAGCTTTGCTGTTTGGGTTCTCTGTGTGGGATCTAAATCCCTTTTCTCTTTAAACAAAGCCCTCTACAAACTCTGACCTTACAAGAACGGAAAGAGAGATTGAGGAGAGAATGGGGTAAGATAGTTGGAGGAGGGGAGAGGAGAAAAGAAGAAATGGCTAGTAGTGGGACTTGGTATATCTTTTTGGTATATCTTTTTAAATATATCTTTATTTGGGAATTTTGAATAGCTTAGATCCACAGAGTTAAGGAAGACATTTGAGAAAGGATTCTGTGTTTCTGCATATCCTTAATTTTTGTTCATCCCTGCTACAGAAGTTCTAATTTATTCAAATTTCTATAAAGGCCAGTGTTCACCAAACCCTAGATTCTGCTGATAGAAAACAACATTCTAGAGACATAGCAGTTAACATTGTGGGCAGGGGAATGCAGACAGAGGGCCAGCTTAAAAAAAACTAGTGGATTTTTGGAATCTGGGGGGAGAGAAAAAAAGAGACACAGAGTCAAGCACAAGAGATAAAAAGAAAAATAATGTGTTAGTATGTGTTAGAGAGAGAGATGATATGGCCTTCTCAATCTTCTCCCCTGTCTTCCTTATTCTAGCCCCTTACCCAAAGGAGTAGCCCAGAACAATGTCCACTAAAGGGAAGAATTTCAGAATCCTTCGATATTGCTAAGTGCCCTGTCATCTCTTTTTGCACTTTGCCCAGCTCTTCAAATAACTTTCAGATGTCACACTTTAAATCTACTTACCCAGGACTAAAAAGCAATCTTGTGTATGTTGGTGATCTTAGGTATTAATAAGACAATCAAGAATCCAGACAAGACAGCTGACATTTAGATGAAATGCTCAGTTGATGTCTAGACCTGTTACCCTGTACTGTTTTAGTGTCTCTGACACTAGAGTTTAAATGACAAATAGGCACAGTTTAATGTCTTTATTGCTTGGTCTTTGCTTTTGTTACTGATGTTTGTGAAATTTGAGGCCAGCTTACAGTTTTGAGATATTTCTGCTGTCTACTTTAAGGCTTCTAAAAATGTCCCTTAACTCTGCCAGGCTTTACTGCTGACTGTGATGGTTAATAGATACAGAGATATAGGTTAATAGAAAACAGTACAGAGGGGGAGAGAAGGAGGGAGGTCCCAACTCTCTGCACTTAATGTATAGTCATGCTAATATGAAAAAACCACCACAGCATCAGAATCCTCCTGATCTGTATGTTGGATGAATAGAGAATAAGCTTCTGGTCAAAGACTATACTGTGACTATTATGTTAAACCATTCTTGCAGAGTGTTTAATGACTGTGACTGATGACCATGACAATTGAGTCACACAGAGTGGTTTTATAGCCCCTGTTTCACTATTTGACAGAATGTAACTCTTGAATTGGGTTTATCTTTAGTACAAAAATTTTGATTTCCATTTTTTTCTCCTTCCTCCACCTCCTGAAAATGGCAAGTAATCTAACATGGGTTACACATGTACAATCATACTAAGTATATGTTCACATTAGTCCCTCTCTCACATTGTGAGAGAAGAATCAGAACAAGAGGGGAAAACAGTAAAAATGGTATGCTTCAATCTGCATTTAGACTTCATATTTTTTCTCTGGATGTGGCTAGCATTTTCCATCATGAGTCTTTTGGAGTAGTCTTAGATCATTGTATTGCTAAGATGAGCTAAATCTGTCATAGTTGATCATTGCACAATGTTGTGTTACTGTAGTACATCATTCTTTATTAAGAGCCAGCAGCATAGGTAAGTTTGACTGTGGTCTTACTCTGAGTTCCATTCGTAGTGATTTTTCTTAAGCCTCAGGTTTTTTTCAGTACAGCAAAACCACCACTATGTACAAGGTATTATGCTTCATACTAGAAATAGTCAAAATAAAAAAAAAAAATTCTGCCCTTCTACTATGAGATTGTAGTATATACAAATAAGTAAATACAAGGTCCCTCATCTGTGGGTTATATCATTAACATCTGGGAGAATCTGTGAAGGCTTCATGAAGAAGGTGGGACCTGAACTCAGCCTTGAAGAAAAAGTAAGAGTTCTGAGAGACAGAGATGTGAAGAGAAGCAATTGATGGCTTGTGCAAATGCACAGCTCCCGACATTGTATTATTTGGGTACAACTAGTTCAAGTTGGTTATAATAAATGAAGCAAGGTAATTTAGAAAGGTGGGTTGGAATTAGAACATAGAAGGCCCAAATTCTAGGTTCATGAGTTTAAGTGTGCTCTTTAATATAACAGTTGAACTGTAAACAGAGAGATCAAAGCACTTTATAACCTAAGAAAATATTAACCCACTTAAGGATCAAAGAAGCAGCCTAACCCTGGTGTTTGGTTCACGGCTAGCAACAGCAGGCAGTCCTGCTTGTTTCTACTCTTCCTACCATAGATGTGTTCTTACTGCAAATGTGGGGGTCTTCTCAAATACCCTCAAAGCAAATAACAAGGTCCTGGTTTTCCCTTCCTTCTTACCCTACTCCACCCTGCCTCTTATTTGAATAGTGTATGATTCTTTTCATGGGAGGGTGTTTTTCAACAGCATGGACAGATTCCTACTACAAATACCCCATTGTCCAAGGCATTCAAAGCAGGACTGAAGTCATTGCAGTGCTTTAATGACTGTGGAGGGGTAAGAGGGAGCCTTTAACCCCTAGGGAGAAATCGTCGTTTTTCGTCTATAGTTCTTCCCCACTATGGTCAAACTTTTTGTTTTCTAGAAGATGAAGTAGGAACCCTGATATCAAGTATTTTGGGGTTTGTTGAAACTCACTTTGACATATGCAAATGACCTAGAAAACTAGGCTGGGCTATAGTGATGCTATATGATATAGAGAAGTTTTACCTTCCAGCATCCTTCTAGACATTGAATGTCTTCTTTGAGATCTAAGAGTCAGACTTTAATGTTGTGTCTGTTTTCTTCATAGCCTCCTTTTCTGAGAGAGTCAGAAACATGTCTCCTGATGAGATTAAAATCCCTCCAGAGCCACCTGGTAGATGTTCAAATCACCTCCAGGTAGGAGCAACGTTTTGTTGCCTTGTTGGTTCTCACAGCCTTATTGTCTTTTTTATCTGTTTGATTCTAGTTCTCTTTCTTACACACACACACACACACACACACACACACACACACACACACACACTCACTCACTCACTCACTCACTCACTCCACTTTGTTGCTTTCCTAAAGAAGAGCTACTTAGATTCTTCCTCTTCTTTCCTCCTCTTCCTCTTGAGTGACTCTGATTACAAGAAAGGATGTGTTAAAATCTGGATTCAAATCCTGTGCAACTCATTTAACTTCTTAGAAATGAGAGGGTTGGACTTGGCCTCTAAGTCCATTCCAGCTCCCATCTCCGATCCTATAAATAAATGAGAGCAAAGTAGTGACTAGCCCTTAAGCCAAAGGTGGACTATAATTCACAGTTTTCACTAGATACCTCTAGCCATATTTCCATTGAAAGTGTGTGCTATTGTCCTGACAAAGGGTAACTTATAGGGTCTGGCCTGAGAAATGCACAGCATGCTGATGTGGAGGACCTATGGCAGGGCTGGGCAAATAGGGGTGACTTTTTCCCTTTCCCTGAAGTCTCCACCCCATGCTGAGTAGGCCTTTCACCCACCATCCTAAAGGATGGAGGCTCCTTCTATCCCAGCAAAGCAGACAAGTTACAACATGTAATTCACGCAATCTCTCAGGCAGCAAAAACTCCAATTAGTTTGACTCTTCAAGTCAGTAATTTCCTTTTTCCTTCCAGACTGTTTTAATAGTAAAATCTGAAGCCCTGAGAACATTTTATTTCAGTTGAACTGGCAAGATCCCAGTGATCCAAGATGGAGATGTCTTCTGTGGGGGATAGGTTTACCTTTGATCAAGTTGTAGAGGCTTCTCTTTGAGGACAAGTTGACTCTTTAAAGAAAGCAATTCATCACTCTCAGCTTCTCTCCCTGCTGATAATATAATAGACTTCTCTTTGCTTCTGAAATGCTAACTTTGTTTCAAAAGTAATGACCCTCCCAAAAAGGAACATGAAAACATTGCTGTCCTGTTCCTGAAGAGAATGTTATTTGATCAGTAATCTTTATTCTTACCCACTGCTGGGTAAGAAGTGGTAACTGACTCAAGTTTTCATCTTCCAGAAGTTGTAAAGTTATTTCCATTTGGCTGAAACCAATTATTGTGCATTACCCAATTATAACTTGGAATAGTACAGATTTGAATACATGCAGCCTCTTCAGGGGATTCCTTATTCATACTAATCAGCATTTGACTGTGTTCGGTTTCTTCTTGGAGCAGTTCAGGATTTGCATTTTGAAGTTTAGTAGATTTCTCTGCCACGTCCCCTACCCCAGAATCAGATTTCCTAGGACTCTCCTGGCACTGGACAAGACTGTTACATTGCCTGATAATGTAGTCTGCATAGGTATGTGCCAGGTATGCTTCCCCCAAAGAAAACATTGCAGATGATAACAGCATACCTGCTGGGCTCCCTGCCACACTGTCCTTTCATTACTCTAACAAAGGCCCCAGCCAGTATAATGTAGGAAAGTCTTGATGAGAGATGAGTGCATGACCCTTGTCTGAGAGGTTATCTGCCACCCCTGAGAATCCTCTAGCAGGTCATTTTAGAAGTTTCTAGAGCTCAAACTAGACGCTGTATAGGTGCACTCTTTCTCCACTGGGAAAAGTTCAGGTCCTCTCAGGCATCTGTAGTCACACTTCAACCATTCAATGTCGGCTTAGTCCTGTTCTTTCAATTAAGACTTGGATTTTATCTTTAAAGAAAAGCTTTGATGTTTTATTAGTAATTCAGGAAATGGTTAACCATTTTGCAGGTTCTCTAGGTCTCCTTCCCAGTAGTTTTACTGACTGACCATTTCAGTGCTCTTTAGCACATGTAGTAGAAGGCCATCTGGAAAAATTTTTAAAAGACACAATCAAACTAATTTGATTCTTTTCTAACAAAAGGTTTGGTGGGGTGTAGGTTAAAACTGTTACTTAAGTGCAATTTTATTTATATTGCTTTTTCTCCCCTGCCTACTTGGCCATAAATAGAATTGAAATGGTGGAATTATATGTCATGATAGTTTTTGTACCTTTTCTGTAGGATAAGATACAGAAATTATATGAGCGGAAGATAAAAGAAGGGATGGATATGAACTACATTATCCAGAGAAAAAAGGAATTTCGGAATCCCAGGTAAACTTCTCTAGTGCCTAAAAGAATCAGTTTTTCCTTCCAGCCTAGGAAGGGAATAGGTCAAGGTGTCTTATGTACTCTTATTAATGGTGGAGAAACTGTAAAGAACCCAGCTTAACACCAAATTAGTCACTGCCCCCAGTCTTGTTTTATGCCAAAATACATATGAGAATTCATTAGGAAACTTCCAGAATGGATTGATACAACACTTTTCTCTAAGGATTTATAGGCAAAAATCTTACTAATAAAAAATCATTAGACCAGAAGTCAGGAGACCTTTAGCTTTGTGACTTGAACAAATCATAGCCCCTCTTTCAGCCTCAGTTTTCCCATCTGCAAAATAAGAAAGTTGAATTAGTTCTTCTCTGAGGTATCTTCTGGCTCTTAAAGTCCAGTGATTCTGTGAACAGGTGAATGGACAGAATTTTTTTGGATCAGAGATATATCTGGACCTTAGTTGGTCATGTAAATGATACCTACAATGGAACATAATGTAGTAACATCAGAGATCTGCCTTTGAATGTGCGGTGGCTCCAAACCAATCAAAGACAAATGATTAAAACATGAAAATATGGCCTGCCAACTTGATACTAGACTTGTTCAGACTACCTACTCCTACTCCTAATCAATAGTGTCATCCCTATCATAACATTGAGATGACTAAATAGGACCAGAGATGATTTTCAGATTGGTAGATTTTGTTGTTGAAGTTCTTTCTAAGAATATATTGGGTGCATTTTGCTAAGGTGGTATCCCAGTAGTACAGGAATTAAAAGAGGTTAATTCTAAGTGACCTGTTTGGATTTTACTTTTCATGATAAGTGTTCAAATCAATTTTCTTTGACATCTTTGTTTCAGCATCTATGAGAAGCTTATCCAGTACTGTTCAATTGATGAGCTTGGCACCAATTATCCTAAGGTAGGCAAAGCATTGTGGCAGACTCCTCAGAGTTGTGTTCTGTCCCACACAAAGTCCTAATTTCTCACTCTTCATGGAAATGACTCAAACCTAAAGATTTGGCTTTAAAAATATAAAACTGCACCAGAATAATCACCATTGCATTAGTTGTGTTAGAGCTTAAATGTATCCCCTAATTAGAGCAAGTCTGCTGTAATAAGCTTTAGGGGCAATTAAGTGGTAAGTGGCACACTGGATAAGAGTGCTAGGCTTGGAATAAGACTCATTTTCCTGAGTTCCAATCTGGCCTCAGACATTTATTAGCTGTGTGACTCTAGGTAATTCAGTTAATCCTGTTTGCCTCAATTTCCTCATCTGTAAGATAAGGAAATGGCAAAACACTCCAGTATCTTTGCCCAGAAAACCTCAAATAGAGTCAAAAAGAGTTGGATACAACTGAAAAATTACAGAACCACAAAAAAAACAGGCTTAGGCTCATTAAGGATCCTGTTCATAAAGAGATTGTGTCCTGTGGGGAATTTTACTATTAGTCATGAGTTGACTGCTGAATTCCAGTGCTCATCCACAAGCTTAATAACTGACACAGAGCATTTTAAGCTCAAATTCAGTAGGGAAATGTACTTTGGCTGCTAATTCATAACACTGGTGAAAAGTATGCTAGCATGAGATATAGTTGACTAAAAGTTTAACTTTTTCTTTTTCAGGATATGTTTGACCCCCATGGATGGTCTGAAGATTCCTACTATGAGGCTCTAGGTATTTTCAGGGGAAGAATTTGGGGAACTACAGAAAGTTTATATGGAGCTTTTCTTTTTGTTGTTGATCCCTTTGGAGTATATGGGGTTATCACAGCAGTAGTATCTTTAGTTGAAATGAGTTAAATGATATTTGTAAGGTGCTCTGCAAATGCTATTTTTTGTTCAGATTGCCTACTCCTACTCCTAAGCAATAGTGTCATCCCTATCATAACATTGAGATGGCTAAAAAGGACCAGAGATGATTTTCAGATTGGTATATTTTGTTGTTGAAGTTCTTTAGAAAGCTTTCCAAGAACATATTGGGTGCCTTGTGCTAAGGTGCTATATCCCAATAGTGCAGGAATTAGAAGAGGTTAATTCTAAGTGACCTTTTATTATTATTATTAATCTTTTTGTGATTTATTATTTGTGATTGCTAATGACCCATGTTTGGTTAAGATTTCTTATTATTCCTATTTCTGATTTTGTTGTGGAATATGACTTTTCATATTCAAGTTCTGAATGTATTTTATATTCATTGTGATAATGGTATAACATGTTGGTTTAAACCTAGATCATATTTTGCTTTCATATTTTCCTGATAATTCTAATCAATTAGGAAATTCCTCTTAAGAGAAATGCAAAGTGTCCAAACTGAAGAAAATCTTCTTTAGTAAATGGTAAAGGGAACATGAAAAGAACAGGGGTCTTTATGATTGAGTTCTTCCTTTTATGATGATACATTCCTTCATTCATTGCTTTTTGAACCTCTGAAAGGAGTACAGATGAGGGTAGGCTTAACTCATGGCAAAAAAGTGGAACTTCTTTTTGGACAGTTTGTTTTTCCTTTGTAGCCAAAGCACAGAAGATTGAAATGGACAAATTGGAGAAAGCTAAAAAGGAGAGAACAAAAGTAAGTGGCAGAAACCCTGGAGATGTGGTGATAGAAAAAGTGGATAATTGAAGTACCCGGTACTCATGCTTAAAGGAAGGAGGTTCCCCCAACTTTCAAGATCTTGGCCTGGGGAATACTGTTTTTCCCCCCAAGAATTCATTTCTGTCATCTAACTATGTAGTTAGCCAATGTAGTCCTGCTCTGAGGCCAAACAGTGTTTGCTGAACTTCCTGCCTTTGCTCAGTTTTTTCCGTTTCTCTGTCATCTGATACTTGTCCTTTCTTTCATAGGTACTCCTTTCAGGTCCCTAGTCAGCTTTGTCCTTAGAATATCGCCTTCCTGTAGTTTTAGATATCTCTGAACCTTAAGCCTTCCCCAGTTAGCTAGGCCCAGAGAATTTGCCGTCCCCTCTCCTGTACTCCTTTCTCTTCCCCAGCCTGCTTAGTTGATCCCTCCCTCAGCAGCTCTTTGTCAGGCATTGAGGGCTGAATGATGATTGTCCCTGAGTGTCACATGCTATGAGGCTGCTTTGTCTTGAAGGAAGAGAGAGGGACAGTGAAGGTCATCAGCCCCCTCTTGCCTTTGATTGGGCCTGACCCCTCCTGTGCAATCAGTAGTGACGCCTCCAGCCCCAGTGGGCCTCCTTCCAATCCCTAGGGTCGAGGGGCTGGGCCTCCTGGCCTTGCTAGAATACCTCTTCAGGCACTGTTTGGGGCCAGGCATGTGGGGACTGGTGTTGGGGAATAATCTGATTTTCTCTTTCTTAACACTTGATTGAATTTCCCTTCTCTCTCTCTCCCTCCTCCCCCTTCAAACCTCAGGCTTATTGCAGGGACGTGTCTGCAGCGCCTGGGGAGGTGACCGGAGCTGTCCTTCCCCTGTGCAGGCACCACCTCCTCCTGGGTGTGAGGAGGAGGGGCCTGGCCAAATGGTTCTGGGCATGTGAGGTGGGGCAGTGTGGGAGGGAAGTCTGGGATTTGTGCTAATACCTGACAGTAGAGAGAGGGGAACTGGCTTCTATTCAGGAAGTTTTTTAAACCTAGTTTAAAAACAACAATAACAACAACCCTTAGGGCTGAAATTATTGATATCCTTGACATCACTCCCTGCCCCCAGCCAAACATTGCCAGTCAAACCAGAGCTGATTATCAGTGTCTCCTATATTATACCATTCCAAAATCTTGTCCCCTGGGAGCAGATGGATTACAGGAGGATATGAACAGATGACTTCCTACATCTCTCATTCTTCCTCCCTTTCCCTTTCTAGATTGAATTTGTAACAGGCACCAAGAAGGGCACCACAACCAATGCCGCTGCCACCACCACCACCACAGCCAGCACCGCAGCTACAGGTGACGAGGAACTTTCCTTGGTTTCTAAGTAGTGTCTTCCCTTGAGACTCCCTTTCTATCCCAGTTCACCAAAGAGAAAATTAGATCCCCAGGGAGTCCTGTATCCTGGATTTGGCCCAGCCTTCCAGTGTTGGTGACATCAGTGAACCGCATAGCCTGTGGCTGGAGCGGGACATTGAGGTCTGTCTGGATTACACAGGGCGGGCCACCTTCCAGAAAGGGGAGCATTGCTTTTGTGGGTTCTGTTTCAACACTTTCTCTTTGGCTTTTCATCTAGATGCCCAGAAGAGAAAGAGTAAGTGGGATTCTGCTATCCCAGTGACAACGATAGCCCAGCCCACCATCCTCACCACTACAGCTACCCTACCAGCTGTTGTCACTGTGACAACCAGTGCTAGTGGCTCCAAGACCACAGTCATCTCAGCTGTAGGCACCATTGTGAAGAAGGCCAAGCAATGATGGGCCTGGTGCAGGGTTGGACATACTTCTTTCTTGTGGAAGGACAGGAAACGCCACCCCAGGACCCTGCCAAGACTGGGACTCCAAGATGTGGAATGCCCCCTTGGACACCAAGCGATCCAAGCAGCAAACTAAGGCTTTCCAAAGAGCTTCCCATCAACTAGGGATGGGTTTCTGTCTTGCCAACCCTGACAAAACATTCTCTTTCTAGTCCCAGTGAGAGAATCAGTTGCCCAGTCATTCAGAAGGACCCTTGTTGCCCATCGGGGTAGTACAGACTGCTTGCAGCCATGTTAATTTGGCATCCATTGCTCTATTAAAAGTGCTATATCAATATAGCCCAGCATCCCAGGTAGTTTCTTGTCCTATAGACTAAGCAGATGTGAAATTGTGCTCTGGAGTCTTGCTGATTAGGGGGCAGCATTTGTGCTTCCGTGGGGGAGGTGGGGGTCAAGAGGAAGCATGACTCTGGAGGGGGTGGTTGGGACCGAGGCACAGGTAGGGAGGAGAGCTGCTAGCAAAGTGGCTGTAGGGGCTGTCTCTGCTCCTGTTAACTGTCTCAGGTAGCAGGATTGAAAATAAAGAGGAAGGTGTAGGAGGGAGCTGGTGCAATCCAATGATCTTTCTGTCCTGGAATATCCTGAACCTTGGACCTTGCCAGTGAACCTCCTCTTCCCACTCCTTCCCTCCTCCCCACCTCTGGGGTCTTGCCCATGCTGCCTTGGCCACGTCTCAAGCTCAAGTAGGTTAGGCTTCCTAATTGTCCATGAAAAGCCAGGTGTAATTTGGGAGAGGTGGAGTTGGTATGATAGAACTCTAGGTGGTAGGTGTGGCCTTCTCTCCATTGCTGATATTGCTCTCCCGAGCCTTTGGTGCCCGCTGTGTTCCAGGCCTTGCAGACTCTAGAGTAGCTGGGGAGATGAATCACCTCTGCTGTGGTGGGGTAGTTGTTCATTGTTTACATAAAAGTATCTCATGTGAGAATTCCTAGCTGCCCCACCCTTCCTCTCCCCTTGTTATCTCTGCCCCACAGCAACCTCTAGAGCTGTTCCCTGTTTTAAACTAGCTTTCCCAGCCTAATCCCAGAGGGAGATCTTTTATTTTTATTTTTCTCTCTGGTAACTAAACTTTGCACTTTGGGGGGAAAGCCAAGTGTCAAGTGAAGGAAGCTCCATTGTAAAGAACAGTAGCGTTTCCATGATGCAGAGAGCCCCGCTTAAGGCCTGGGTGCGTTCCTAAAGCAGGCCTTTTGCAGTACTTGGGGCCAGAGCCTTGTTTGGCCCCTCAGCTTTCGTTTCTGACTCCCCGTCATTCTTCCTCCATTCAGCTGGCCCCCATGCTCACTTGGCATGTACCAGCCTGGCCTGGAAATCTCTCTTGAAGAAGTGATCCAGCTGAGCACCCCCGTCTGCTTTGTGATTGTGTGCCTTGACTCCTCATCCAGCTGCTACTTTGTATGGAGGCCAGCGACTGATGGCAGCTGCCCTTCAAGCTGGCAACAATTCAGTCAAGCTAAGTATGTGTAGACCACTGTTACCTGTGGTATTTGAGGGCAAGCAAAAAGGCATTGCCCACAAGGAGCTCACTGCCTTGTTGAAGAGAGAATTCACAGCATTTGTGATAAGCATGACCCCGCCAGCTGCCTTGGCTTGAGTTGCATTCTTGGTAGTTCATTAGATATGGATAGGTACCTTGCGGATGTGGTTGTCTATGGCTTATGGGTATTTCTAATTGAGGTCTAAAAACAGTGTTTTTCCCTGTGTCTAACACAAAAAATTAGGGGATTATGTGCTTTGTCTAAACAGCTAACTCAGGCTCCACTCACTGGGGAATTCAGAAGCTCCTACCTAGCTCCATTTATGTATTCCATATGCCCAGGAAGGACCCAGACCAAACCCTGAAATCCAGACACCATCCCCACACCCACATACCAGAGGCAACAAGAGGGAGTGTCTGTCCCTTCCCAAACTTCCCCCACATACATGATTCCCACTCTCAGACTTCTTGACAAGGGTCTAGTTTTGGAGAGACTACTATGCTGCTGCCCACCCTTCCAGACCCCAGGAGCTCTGTGGAATTTTAGACTGGAAAAGGCTTTACAGGTCATCTGGCCCACCTCCCTCATTTCACAGATTAAATGGCAAAAATTCAACTAAAACATTTAATAAGCAATGCTGGACACTGGTGGGGATACAGAGACAAATAAGACTAAGGCTCTGCCCTCAAGGGACTCCTAATCTAATGGGAAAGATAAAAAAGTAAAATAAATATAATTAGGATATGTGTTAAATAAGTGTGGGAGATTTGAGCCCAGGAGCTTGTGATCAAAGTTGTACTTTGAGATTTTCTGCCAACAATGTGTAGTATCCTTTGGGGAGAAGAGAGGTTGGAGGCAGAGACCACTTACAAAACCTATTGGTATGGTATAAAAGGTGAGAGGCCATGTATCGAAGCCTGATTTAGGAAGATGGTGATGGAAAAGGAACGGAGCAGTGTAAAAGGATGCATTGGGATAGATAGATGCCTTGGCTAAGTAACTGGTTGTTGGGGAGGCAGGGAGGGTGTGTCTAAACTGGGTTTAAAACGTGGGTGGAGGGTCTGAGGAATGGGGGGGGGGGCCGGCAAGTCCCTTGCCAAGTTCTTGGGAAGCAGAGATTTAAAGCATAGATTTATCTCTCTGGCTGTTTGCCAGTAAAAGGGATCACAGTAGCTTAAGGGTATAACAGAATTCAGGGAACAATCTTTAGAATAAGGAGGAGATCAAAGATGTGAGATGGAATGAGAATTGCTAAAAGTTGGGTCTGGAATGAAATCAGTGAATAAAGATAAGGCTTGGGGGTTCCAAGAAGTGGAGTTGAGGAAGTTCACATCGGATGGCTCTGGTAGGAGGCAAGGCCATGTGCTATAAAGAGAAAAAGAGAAGTGTTAGAGAAAGGAGGAAGCTTTATGGTTTTGGTTCTATTGATGTGGGGAAGGCTTTAAAGACTAAGCATGAAGATGTGGCAGTGAGGCCCCCTCCCCCCGAAATTCCAGTGGCATGAAGGTGTGGTAGATTCAGTCAACCTACCTTCATTATTCTCTAGTAGAGCTTGTCGGCCCTGCCTGCACTAGGCCAAGAGAAGATTTTGTGTGGTCCATGGGGAGAGAGGAAGGTCAAAAGGACCAGAGTTTCAAGGGTGGATAAAAGTACATTGTTGAAATAACTGACTAAGAGGTCAAAAGTGGGATAGGGAGGCTAATAAAGCCAGAAGAGGGGTGATGAACTGGGAGAAGAGGGAGGGGTCCCTGGAAGAGAAGTTGGGATCAAGGAACAGCAGCAGCAGCTGTGGGAATAAGGGGTGTGGAAGATTATTGAGGATGTGAGGAGAAGGAAATTTCAGAGTTCAATATCTTGGAACTGGAATAATTCTTATGGGAGTTAGAAGGTGCAGCTTTGGATCTTCAGCTAACTAATGGAACATTTTCGAACTGGATGTCCCATAGGTCATGCAAACTCATCAAATAAAGCCTTCCCTATTTCTGTTGACGACACCATCGCCCAGATTATCAGTTGCTAAACTCTGTTGATTCTGCCTCTGCATCTCTTACATCTGATCCCCTATCTCTTCCCTCCCATTGCCACTGTCCTGGTTCAAGCTATTATCAATACTTATAGTTCCCATAGTTGTCTTGCCTCTAGTCCATCATCCCCTTTCCAAGCTACCTGATATACAGCTCCCAATTGACATTCTTAAAACACAGGTCTAACTGTGTTGCTCCCTGTTGAAGTTGCCACAGGAGCAGTTCCTCATGCCTCTTAGAATAAAATATGAATTCTCCTGTTTGCCATTTAAATTCTTTTCCAGTTTGGGCTCCAGCCTATACTTTCAGATTTGCTCTCTATTACTCTCTGAGACCTCCTGAGCTCTTATTCAAACATGCTGACTTATGTGGCCCCTGTATTCCATCTCCTGACCCCTTGCTAGAAGCACACTTCCCCCTCCTCACCTCAGCCTTATGGGAACTCCAGATCTCTCTATCACGATGTTACCTGCAACCTCTCCAGTTCAATGCTCTCCTACCAAAAACATTTTTTCCTTTTTATCTTTTGTATATTCTTCAATTTACTTTTCTGTGTATATTTTATTATCTCTTCTCTTTCCTCTCAGTAATGTAAACTCCTTGGGGGAAAGTCTGTTCATTTGTCTTTGTGTCCTTAGTGCCTAGCAAAGTGCCTTACAAGTAAAGGGAGGTTAATAAGTGCTTACTGAATTGGATTGAATTCTGCTGATGGGTGGCTGTGAAATAAAGCTAGGAGTGGAAATTGAGATACTGTGAGCCCCAATCTACCATCAACATGAGCATTTAGTTCAGGAAATATTAATCACATTGTGGGGCACTGTGTTAGGGGCAGAGGGTGCAATGAAAAAATAAGTATCCCTGCCCTCAAGAAGCTTACAATCTGGCACAGTAGGAACCACATCAGTGTAATCAAATTAAGTTGAAGTGGTCCATACAAAGTACTCTGAGAAATCTGAGAAGGATGAGAGCATTTCCAGCTAGTGGATCAAGAAAGCTTGACAGAAGAGGTGGGACTTGAAAGAAGGAAAGAAAACTGGGGGAAGGAATAACCTATTACAGGTATTGGGGATGGCATAAAGCTAAAATATGGAGATAAGAGAAAGCAAGATAAAAAGGGAAGGTCTGGATTAAGTTTTGCTTATTCTAGATCTTCTGTCTCCTAGCAAAGAGGTGGGAGTTTGCTGTTCAGATCCTGGGCTGGATTTGGACAGAAGCCAGCTGAAATCTTCAACACAGAAGGGTCTTTGTCCAGGATATATCAGTTCTCTCAAGAAAAGAGTCAGGTCATTGAGGACATATTTTAAGGCACACATGAATGAAACTGAGGAAGCTCTCATCAGATGGCTTTAGGGGGGGAGGGAAGGAAGAGTCCACTAACTAAAGAGCTATCTGACTTCCAGATGCCTAAGAAATGTTAACTCCACCAGTGCAGTTACATATGGCCAAAGCATTCAGAGCCACCAGTTCTTTACCTCTGTGATTACCCTTCTCAGGATCAACAAGCATCTTAATAAGTTCCTGCTATGGGCCTACTCTGTGCTAACTGCTGGGGATACAAAGAAAGCCCCCCCCCCAAAAAAAAAAAATCCTGCTTTAAGGAGCTCACTCTACTGAAGGAGGCAGCATGCAAAGATATATCTTTGTTCTTTTGGGGGGGGGGGGATTGTCAGAGGGATCTGAAAAGAAGCATAGAATAACCTTTGTTGTCATCACTCAGGAACTAGCTATTTCTCTAGAAAAGAGCTTAGACTCTCATCCATATACAAGAGGGAAAATACAAAGGAACAAAAATCTAGACAATGAGTGGTTGCTTGCAGTCTTGGAATATAATGAGAAACTATTGTGCTTTGAGTAATGATAGGGAGAATTCAGAGAAATGTTGAAAGACATATGAAGTAGCTCAGAATGAAAAACCAAGAGAAAAATAAAATAGCTAGAATACTATAAAATGAAAATGACCTGAGAAATCTCAAGCACAGATAATGAAATTATTTCCTCTTGGCAATGAGACAAGAGACTGTCAGTACTTAAGGGCCAACATTTGTTTGTAGATTTTCTTCTTTTTTCTGTTATATGAAAAGGTCTAATGAAAGAGAACAGAGAAATAACTGGAGCAAAAATAACAGTAATAACATTTCTGTAGCATTTTACAAATACTTCATTTTATCCTCACGACCCTGGGAGGTAGATGCTATTATGAGCTCCATATTACAGGGAGGAAATTGAGACAGGCATAGGTCAAGTGATGTTCAAAGTCCCATATCTTCTAAGTCTCTGAGGCAGGATTTGAATTCAGATCTTCCTAACTACAAGTGCAGAGCTTTTTCTACTTTCACAAAAGGCATCAATGAAAGAAGACCTTTTCTTCTCCTTCTTGCCCCACTTCCCTCACCTGAAACAATTATATTCATTCTCCCTCTCTCTCTCTCTCTCTCTCTCTCTCTCTCCCCTCCCCCCCCCCCTCCACCTTCACCCCACCCTACCCCTTTGTTTCTACACTTTGTATTTACCTATCTGTGTATAAGTCTGCAGAATAGAGTGGAAACTCCTTGAAGTCAGAATCTTTCATTTTTATTTTTGTACCTCCCCAGGGCTTAACACACTGTTTTTGCACATAGAGATGTTTAATGATTGTTGAATTGAATGAAAATCAAAAAAAATAATAATAATAAATTGAAACAAATTCCAGCCATTGAAATTTCCTTAAAAGAAAGGACATATATGGTGCTTTCCAACTGTAAATTTATGAACCTATGACCAGACTAAGTAAGTACAGTGTTATAAGTGCTTCCTGGCATTCTGAGTTTGAGCACTGACCTGAATTCCTGTAACTAGTTCATGTGTTTTCTAGCTTTGTTTGTTGTTGTTGTCATTCAAACTCCCCATGTGGAAATGCTCTTCACCAGAGGCAGATAGCAACAATTCAAGTCTGCTTTCAAGAGGTTATGTTGTAGATATGGCAGATTTGCCCAGGCAAACACTAATGACTCACAACATTTTGATATTTTGTCTTTTCAAGTTTTGTTTTTAAAACAAAGTTTAGTTGTTAATTTTTTGAAATTAAGCTTAGTTAAATTTTAATTTCTCTGATTTAATGAATAAAAATGTTTGTTATTGAGTGTATAACAAATGATGATTGCCTTAAAAATGCTCCCAAGAGAAAAAATGGGAAAAAGTGGGAAGAAAAGAAGTTTAACAGTACTAGATTTCAAACAATATGACAAAGAAGTAATCATTCAAACAGTTTAGTCCTGGCTAAAAAAATAGAAAAGTTAATCAGTGAGAAAGATTAGGTCTGTTACATATATAAGCAAATAATAGGAATGAGGTGTAGGCCAAGATCTCTCACCAAATACCTCAATAATAACAGCATTTATGTAATGAAGTGCTTTAATATATTATACTTTTGATTCTCACAACCACCCTAGGAATTAGTGCTATCATTATACTCATTTACACAATTACAATTATTACAGATGAAATCATTGAGGCTGAGAGAAATTAAGTGACTTAACCAGGGTCATACATGTCTCAGGCAGGATTCAAACTCACATCTAGACTGCCAAGTCTAGTGCTCTACCACTGTTCCACTTATCTGCTTTAAATTCCTAATGGATTCATGATTTAGATGTAAAAGGTCATATAAACAAATTAGAGGAGGTATTATTATTTTTATGAGTAGTGGAGACAGCTAGGCAACACAATGGATAGAGTGTGGGGCACAGGGCCTGGAGTTACGAATTCTAGAGTTCAAATTCATATGAACTGTAGGACCCTGAGCAAGCCCCTAACCTCTGCCCTAGTTCTATCCACTATTTCAAAGGAATAATACCACCAATTTACAGGATTATTGTAAGGCTCAAATGAGAAAATATTTGTAAAGCACTTATCACAGTGCCTGGCATATAGTAGATGATTAATAAATGCTTATTCCCTTTCCCTCACCAGCTACAAGAGCAAGGAAGAAAATACCTTTAACAAGTATAGCATATATAACAAGACAAAGGAGAGTATCAATCACAAAAGACAGTGGAGAACTTTGATAATATGAAATTGTTAAGTTTTTGCAGCAAATTTCCCCGATAAAGATCTGATTTAATTCATAGATGCACACACCTATCTATATAGAGCTTGTGAACTGATTGAAATAAAAATTGCAAGCATTTCCCAATAAATAAATGGTCAAAAGCTATAAACAGATAATTCTCAAAGGACAACATATAAATTATCAGCAGCTCTATCAAAAAAATACTTCAAATCATTAATTAGAAAAATTACAAGTTAAACTTTTAGATTGCACCTCACACCTATCAGACTAACAAAGATGACAGCTTTTGGAAGGGCTATGAGAAGTTCACTGGCATAAGATTTACTATTGAAGTTGTGAATTGGTTCCACCGCTCTTGAAAGCAATTTGGAACTATTCACAAAAACTATTAAATTTTGTCTTTGAATCCACAATACCACTATTGAGGCCTGTCCTCCAAAGAGATCAGAGAAAGAAGAACTAAACCTATGTATACAAAAAACAGCTCTGCTAAAACAAAACAACTGGAAACTGAGTGAATAGCAACTGGGGAATGACTGAACTTTATGATTATGGATAGATAATGGAACACTTAAGAAATAGTGAAAGGAGGGATGGTTCGAAAGAAACCTAGAAAAACATGTATCAACTAATGCCAAGTGAAATGAGCAGAACTGGGAGAACAATATATACCACAGTATTGTAAAGAAAATTTTGAAAATTTATCTGACAGAACCAGGAGATCATTATACATGGCAACAACAATACTATATGATGATCAGTTCTGATGGACATGGCTCTCAACAATGAAATGTTTCAAACCAGTTCCAAGTGTTCAGTGAAGAAAGCCATATACACCCAGAGAGAGGGATATGAAATTTGGACCACAACATATCATTTCCATGATCTCTATTGATGTTTGCTTGCATTGGGTTTCCTTTCTCAGATATTTTTTGTTCATGTAGATACGATTGTTCTTGCACAGCAAGATAAATATGGAAATATGTATACATATATTCGACTTGTCAAGTATTTTAATATAATTGGCATGTAGTGGATTTCCTGCCATCTAGGGGAGGGGAGGGGAGGGGACTGGGGGGAAAATTTGTAACGGAAAGCTTTGTAAGGATCAATGTTGAGGAACTACCCATACATATGTTATGCAAATAAAAAGTTTTAATTTAAAAAAAAAAAAGAAAGTTTATCTGATCAGTGGAGTGATTAACCATAACTCCAGATGATTGATGATGAAAAAATGCTCAAGTTTCAGAGAAGATGGATACAATATGCAGAAATATATATAAATATATTTTTATTTGGTAAATAAATTTTTTCACTTGATTGTGTTGAATATAATCATGAAAGTTTTGGGGGGAATGGTAATTGGGAGGAAAGTTAGTGATATTATTGCCAAAAAAGGTGGGGAAGGGAAGTCACTGAAGCATTTTTAAAGTGAGCAGAAGAAAACAGCAAAAATTCAGAATTAAACAAGCAGAACAGCTTTGAAAGCAATGTGTTGAACTCTGCTCAACACATTAACCAATCACAATTCCAAAGAATTTGGGATAAAGCATGCTATTCAACTCCAGATAGAAAGCTGGATTTAGAATGCAGATTGAAGCATATTCTCTATTTCTTTTTTTTTTCCTAAGATCATAACTGATACAGAAATTTATTTTTCATCTTTACACATTTGTAATAGGTTCTCCCCCCAAAGAGTGGGGGAGAAGGTTGAGAGAAAATTTGAAAATGAAAATAAAATTGAATTTTAAAATGTTAAATGTATTATACTTTCTTAGTATGCCTCGAGTCATATGGACAAGAGATTGTATTAAACATCTTTTTCTGTTCCATTTTGTATGTGAAAATATGTTTTCGTGGTGTTGAAAAGAATTTTTTCCAAGAAAAATGAAAATTCCCTGAGTGCACACCCTAATAAAATATGCTGCCCACACCTATGTTACTAAGCTCAGAGTCTTCTAGGTCAAGAAAGGTTAAGCAATTTATCCATGGTTACACACATCAGAGATAGACCTTGAACACATGTCCTTCTGACTCTGCTCATTAATCCATGCTGCTGCTTGTCCTAGGGAGTTTTAAATTCACCTAGGAACCCTAAAGACAAAGCACACCTTCAGTTTGCCCCAGCAGTGTACCAATACCACCTGACACAGGACTATTCTCAAATGTCCTGAACTGGACCTCCTCCTCCTGAGCCACCACAACAATACATCCCTAGAGGCCTTGAGGGACAACCTTGAATCATCATTCTGCTATAGTTGACCGACTCTAACCACCATTTATTCCTCCCTTGGCTGTCTTTTTTTTTTTTTTTTTTAATAAGTCTGGGCTGTATTAGTGTTTGAGGGTAGGAATAATCCCTACTCCATCCCCTCCCAACACCTGGCTGCTGAAGAACACATACCTTTCCTCAATCCCAGGTGTCTTCTCCCTTACTTCCATCAATCTCAACACTTTCCAATCCCAATGTTCCATCCTAGATTTGCCTGATCCTTTGACTATATCCTGAGGCAGTTTATGGCTGGGCCTAGAATTAGGAAGACCAGAGTACAAATTCAATCTCAGACACTAGTTGTATAACTCTAGCCAAGTCCCAACTTCTACCTCAGTTTCCTCAACTGTAAAATAGCAGTAACGTACCTACCTCCCAGGGGTGTGGAGAGGATCAGATGTCATAATATTTGTATAAGTGCAAAACACAATGCCTAACACTATATACTTATTCCCTTTCCCATTGGAATGGCTGCTCTATAATTAACAAACTTCATTGCAATTTAAACTTTCTTTTATCTTCTGGCACTCACTGGAACATTGCTTTCTTGACCAACCTTTGGCACTGGTTGTGGTGAGGAGTCACAATACTCTGCCACTCCTCATTTCTAAAATATATAGAGAATTGTCTCATATTTATAAGAATTCAAGCCATTCTCCATTAGATAAATGGTCAAAGGATATGAACAGACAATTTTCAGATGAAGAAATTAAAACCATCTCTAGTCATATGAAAAGGTGCTCCAAATCACTATTGACCAGAGAAATTCAAATTAAGAAAACTCTGAGGTACCACTACACACCTGTCAGATTGGCTAAGATGGCAGGAAAAGATAACGATGAATGTTGGAGGGGATGTGGGAAGGCTGGGACACTGATGCATTGTTGGTGGAACTGTGAACGGATCCAACCATTCTGGAGAGCAATTTGGAGCTATGCTCAAAAAGTTATCAAACTGCATACCCTCTGATCCAGCAGTGTTTCTATTGGGCCTATATCCCAAAGAGCTCTTAAAGGAGGGAAAGGGCCCCACATGTGCAAGAATGTTTGTGGCAGCCCTTTTTGTAGTGGCTAGAAACTGGAAACTGAAGGGATGCCCATCAATTGGAGAGTGGCTGAATAAATTATGGTATATGAATGTCATGGAATATTATTGCTCTGTAAGAAACGACCAACAGGAGGATTTCAGAGAGGCCTGGAGAGACTTGCATGAACTGATGCTGAGTGAAACGAGCAGAACCAGATCATCATGCACAGCAACAACAATATTACATGATGATCAATTCTTTTTTTTTTAATAAAGCTTTTTATTTGCAAAACATATGAGTGACCTTTCAACATTGACCTTTGCAAAAAAAACTTTTTTTTCCCAAGCTTTTCCTTTCCTTCCCCCCACCCCCCACCCCTAGATGACAGGTAATCTAATACATGCTAGATAGGATAAATTATATGACAAATACAATACATGTATACATATCTATACAGTTATCTTACTGCACAAGAAACATCAGATCTAGAAAGAGAAGAAGAAAAAAAAAAACA
>JAJPUD010011329.1:41136-55289 GCA_023553655.1 Myrmecobius fasciatus | reverse complement strand
AGTGTTTGATAAACCCAAAGACCCCAGCTTCTGGGATAAGTACTCACTATTCCGCAAAAACTGCTGGGAAAATTGGAAACTAGTGTGGAAGAAATTAGGGCTTGACCCATACCTAACACCACATACCAAGATAAGATCTAAATGGGTTCATGATCTAGATATAAAGAGTGAAATTGTAAGTAACTTAGAGGAAGGTAATATAGTTTACCTCTCAAACCTGTGGAGATGGAATAAATTTATGTCCAAAGAAGATCTGGAACTTCTTATTGAATACCAGATAGACAAATTTGATTATATTAAGTTAAAAAGTTTCTGTACAAATGAAACTAATGCAGACAAGATTAGGAGGGAAGCATCAAACTGGGAAATCATCTTTACATTTAATGGTTCTGATAAAGACCTCATTTTGAAAATATATAGAGAATTGTCTCATATATATAAGAATTCAAGCCAGTCTTCAATAGATAAGTGGTCAAGGGATATGAACAGACAATTTTTAGAAGATGAAATTAAAACCATCTCTAGTCATATGAAAAGTTGCTCCAAATCACTGTTGATCAGAGAAATGCAAATTAAGAAAACTCTGAGGTACCACTACACACCTGTCAGATTGGCTAAAATGACAGGAAAAGATAACAATGAATGTTGGAGGGGATGTGGGATAACTGGGACACTAATACATTGTTGGTGGAACTGTGAACGGATTCAACCATTCTGGAGAGCAATTTGGAACTACGCTCAAAAAGTTATCAAACTGTGCATACCCTTTGACCCAGCAGTGTTTCTACTGGGCCTATATCCCAAAGAGATCTTAGAGAAGGGAAAGGGACCCTCATGTGCAAGAATGTTTGTGGTAGCCCTTTTTGTAGTGGCTAGGAACTGGAAACTGAATGGATGCCCATCAATTGGAGAGTAGCTGAATAAATTATGGTATATGAATGTTATGGAATATTATTTCTCTGTAAGAAACGACCAGCAGGACGATTTCAGAGAGGCCTGGAGAGACTTGCATGAACTGATGCTGAGTGAAACGAGTAGAACCAGGAGATCATTATACACAGCAACTACAATATTACATGATGATCAAGTCTGATGGAAATGGCTCTCTGCAACAAAGAATTATCTCAAACCAGTTCCAATTGTTCACTGAAGAAGACCATATACACCCAAAGAGAGGGATATGAAATATGGACCACAACATAACATTTTCATGCTCTCTATTGAGGTCTACTTGCATTGTGTTTCCTTTCTCTGATTTTCTTTTTTTTTTAATTGTAGATTGGATTGTTCTTGCACAACTTGTCAAGTATTTCAACATTATTAACATGTAGTGGATTTCCTGCCATCTACGGGAGGGGAGGGAACTGGTGGTAAAATTTGTAATGGAAAGCTTTGAAAAGATCAATGCTGGGGAACTACCCATATATATATATGTTATACAAATAAAAAGCTTTAATAAGAAAAATAAATAAAAAGAGTATCTGGCAGGACTTAAGCGCTTAATAATTATTCATTCATTCATTCATTCATTAGCTATAGGATGTTTGCTTCCCTAAATTTTCCTCACTCTGGTCTGAAGAACTGACCCTATACATAGCTAAGTTTTTAAAGGCTTAGAATTTCTTTTGAACTTCTAGCCAGTATCTGTACTCAACCCATTTGGAAATCTGAAAGAACTCTATCCAGAAGAAGCTATGATAAAAAACTGAGAGAACATTGGCTTATGGGATTTTTTAACTGAAGGCACAGACTTTCTGCTGCACTTGGACTCCTTCAAGTATATCTCTGGGCTAAATAATGCTTCCTCAGGTTCCAAGTCTTTTCTTTAAACCTCAAAACAAATTATTTCTGAGGAAAACTACCAAATTCAAAAGGCTTATTTGAATATTCATTAATTCATCATTCATTAAATATTTAATATCTGTCACTGTGCAAATTACTTAATTTTTGCCTGTCTCAGTTCCCTCATCTGTAAAATGAAGAAAATAATAGCATCTACTTCCTAAGATTATTGTTAAGATAGCAAAAGATAACCTTTGGAAAGCATTTTGTAATCCTTTTAGCTCTATATAAATACTATTATTATTAATTATCTTTTACTCATCCATTCATGGTTGTACAGAATTTATAAAAACAATGCTTTTACCTAATCCAGGAGGAGGGTAGGAGGAAAATGGAATGGATGTAGAAAAAATTTGGAATGGGTTTGTGTGGGGCAATTGTAATAAACTCATAAAAAGGTCAGCAAAAGAGGGAGATATCAGTAGGCATGCAGATATTAGTGGATCTGAAAGAGGAATTGGGCAATCCCCAAGAGACCAGTTAAGAGTCATGCCATCTAAAGCAAGTAGAGGGGACACTGTAAGAAAAATGCCATTATTATCAAACCCAGAACAAAGTGTTTGGAAGTGACCACAATCTTCATATATAATTTAGCTGACAGAAGACCCCAAAGGATAAGGATAGTAATCTTTGACCCATTACACAGAGAAAAAAGCCTCTTTGGATGTCAGCATTCTATGGCAGTTTTGATGACAGGGCCCTAGTTAGTATCCTCCTCTAAATATTCTCAGTTCACCAATATCAAACATAAGATATTCAGAAATTAACACCATGCTCTAAATGTGGTCTAATTAAAAAAGAATGAATCAGGATTAATTCCTCCATATTCTTGGACTTAAAAATTATGATCACATTTGATGATGAATTTACATGTCCTTGAAATCTCTAAAATTTTTCAGAGGAGCAACTTCTCTATCACAGATGAGTTAGTGCTATTTATCTTGTACTTATGTTTTTTGATCCAAAAGATTGTGTTTATTCCCTAAGAATTTAATCTAATTAGAATTTGGACAATGCTTTACTTTATTGAAATCTTTTGAATGATAAAGCTTATCATAGCCAACCCTGTTTCACCTTAATATTATTGTTTTGCTCACTCCTTTATTAAAATCATTGACAAAAATGTTCCTCATATCATGTTATCACACACTCTGGTAGCAATTAGTAGTCTAAATTACAATATCTCCTACAAGAATTTTTTAAACAACTTTTATCTGTTGGAACTAAAAACGAAAATCTTAATTTATGACATCATTATGATTCTCTTTCAATCAATTCATCTAATATTTAACAAATTTTATTAAGTGCCAATTATTTGCTAAGCATTCTTCGAAGAGCTAGAGATTCAGATTCTGGTATTTCCATAGGAAAGAAAGCAGGCATATTTGAAAGTATATAATGAATAAAAGTAAAGAACATAAATATAAGATTGTTAAATACAGAATGGTTTGGGAGGGAGGATGCATTTATATCAGGAAAAGTTTTATAGAAAGAAATGTTTGAGTTTCATTTACAAGGAATAGAAGAATTCTATCATGAAAAGATAATGTACATCACAAAGTAATTTAGATGAGAAGAGAGTACATTACAAAAATAATACAAAATTAAAGATCTGTCCTGCTTCTTTGAGGAAATTAATTTATATTTGCTATATTTTTCAGTTACCGTAACATTAATTATTAAATTTTTGTAAAGAACCCCACATAGTGCAGCAGTACTTACCTCTCTTGAAATTTGTTATCCTATCATCAGGTGAAAGGGAAAAAGACAAAATCAGAAGCAAACTTCTGAAACATGAAAGAAGTAGAAACAGTACACATAGGTTGCTCCAAGGATTTAATCTTGTTTGATCAATACTTTCAATTATTATTGATAGCTGTAGTGTTTAAATTAGTAAAATAGGAGAGGTGGAAGCTTCATTGACAAAAAACAAAACAAAACAAAATTTCTTTCTAATTTACTAGATGCCTGAAAACTAAGCAAGGAAGACTTAATTATTCACCTTCACATAAGGTTTTCCTCAAAAGTAAGACACTGTTTGCAAAAGGGTAGGATGATATTCCACTTTTTTTTCTTTGCCTAGAAGGATAGAGGCCATTTGTTGTTTGATTTGTCTAATATAACCTGTTAACTTTTTGCCAGAAAAGTCTTGCCCCAATACTTTTTCACTTTTAGCTTCACTAGTGATTCCATCTAGATTATCCCTCCCAAGAGCATCACATTTTGAAATATTACTCATTCTCTAAGGACCAGCTTAAATATATCATCTTCCTCAAAGAATCCTGTGGATTAAGTTTGTAGATGTAGACAAATAAATATCATAACCAAAGATGAGATTTTAGAGGACTTAGTTATATGCTTCACATAGTACTTGACATGTAATACATTCTTTTTAAATAATATTTATTTTTAACATTCTTTTCATCTTAAATTTGGAGTTTCAGACTCTCCCTTCTTCCCAACCCTCCCACACTCATTAAGATAAATAACATATCAATTATACATGTGAAATCATTCAAAAGTATTTCTATATTAGTCATATTGCCAAAAAGTACAAGAAAATAATGAAAACATTACTTCAATTTGTATTTTGAATTTATCCACTTCCTCTCTTGGGGTGGATAGCAATTTTTCATCATATGTCCTTTGGAATTGTGTTGAATCACTGTATTGATCAGAGTAGTGAAATTTTTCATAGTTGATCATCATTACAATATTGCTTGTACTGTGCTCTTTTGTTTCTTCTCACTTCAATCTATTTCACTCATATAGATCATGCTATTTTTAAAAGTTTCTGAAACCATCCCCTCACCACTTCTTATAGTAAAATAATACTCCATCACAATCATATGCCACAACTTCTTTATTCAATCATTTTCCAATTGATGAGCATCCCCTCAATTGCCATTTTCTTTTTTACCACTGCATAAAGGGATACTACAAATATATTGGTACATATAGCTACTTTTCTTTTTCTTTTTTAAGACATTTTTGGGTTGATACTTATTAATGGTATTTCTGAGACTAAGGTTTATGTACAATTTTATAACTCTTTGAGCGGAGTTCCAGATTTTCTCCAGAACTCCACCAAAAGTTAATGTACCTATTTTCCCTTGCTTCTGGTATCATTTGTCATTTCTCCAAACAAAGAGTGATTTAGAGAATTTTATGTAACTATAAAAAGCTTTGATGTCTTCTGAAAACTGAATGTGAATGTCCTTTCACCATTTATCAATTGGGGAATGGCTGATTTTTTTTCTTTTATAAATTTGACTCAGTTCTCCATACATTTGAGAAATGAAAACTTTATCAGAAAAAACTTCCTATAGTTTTTATATTACTTCATTGTTTATGCTACCTTTTAGGGAAAAAAAGGGAGTTTTCTTGATTGTCTTTTTCAATTAGTCTAATTTTGCTTTTGCTTTGTTTGAGATCACGAATGCCACTTTTGCCCTATTCACTTCAGCTGAAGCATAATAACAGCCCTTCATTTCAACACTGAGTATGTGCTTTTGTCTCAGGTATATCTCTTATACACAGCATATTGTATTCTGGTTCCTCATCCATTTTGTTTTCCCCTTCCACTATATAGGTCAGATAATCCCATTGCCATTTACAGTAATGATTACTAATTGTGCATTTTCCTACATTCCATTTTCCTCTGTTTATCTGTCTTTCAGTCTCTGTCTTTCAGGTGTATTCTTCCCATATAGGTTTGCAAAACAGTTTAATTCCATAGAATCTCTCTTCATTACATTTTCATGTTTACCTCTTTATGTTTGAGTCTTCTGTTTTAATGTCAGCATTTTCTTTCAAATGTGTTCTTTTATTCAGAATGCCTATAAGTCCTCTATTTCATTAAATCCATTTTTCCCCTGAAGGATTACACTCATTTTTGTTGGGTAGTGATTATTGGTTGCAATCTTATCTCCTTTACCCTCTGGAATATTGTATTCTAAACTCTCCAGTTCTAATCTTTAGAAGCTGCTAAATTTTGTGATATCTTGACTATAGCTCCATGATATTTGAATTGTTTCTTTAAGGCTGCTTGCAGTGCTTTCTCTTTGACCTGAGAGAACTAGAATTTAGCTACAATATGTCTGGGTGTTTTCATTTTGTAATATTTTTAGAAGGTGATCAGTGGATTCTTTTCAATTTTTATTTTACCTCTAGATGTGATATTGTTGTAGTTTTCCCTTATAATTCCTTGAAATATGGTATCTAGTTTTTTATGTTTGTTTGCTTTGTGGTTTGTTGTTGCTGTTGTTGGTGTTGCTTTTTTTTGTAGTCCCAATGCTTCTTGAATGATCTGTCCTTAATTTATTTTCCATATCAGTTATTTTTCCAATGAGATATTTCACAATTTCTTCTACTTTTTTAGCATTTTGATTTTGTTTTATTGTTTCTTGATGTTTCATGGAGTTATTAGCTTCTACTTATCAAAGTCTAAGATTTAAGAAAAACTTCTTCAGTGAATATTTGTATGATTTTACATTTGGTTTATTCTGCTTAAGGAATTATTTTCCTCAATGAATTCTCATATCTTTTTTTTTTTTACCATTAGGTCAATTTTATTTTTGAAACTGGTAACTTTTTCATTCTTTTGGTACTTCTTTTACCAAACTATTAACTATTTTTTTTTTAATTTTCTTACATCACTCTCATTTTTCCCTAATTTTTTTCCCAATATTTTTCTTTCTTATTTTTATTTATAAATCTTTGCTCGCCTTGGGTATAATTAGTTTTTAAGGCTTTTCTTGAAGTTGTTTGTACATTTTTGTCTTTTAAGATCATATTTTGGTCTTTTCTGCCACCATAGTACTTCTTCATATGTTATTGGTTCATTTTCCAAGCCTATTTTTTTTTTGAACTTTAATATTGGATTCTATTCATCTGGAATTGCTTAAAGCCAACCAGGCAAGGAAACGTACTGTCCCAAGTTTCAGACTTTTTAATGATGCTATTTTCATTTGGAAATCAGAAAGCTTTTTGTTAATTCCAAATTGGTGTTATCCTGGGAGAGGTGTAATCATCACTCTCCTGGTTTACACTCTGGTCTTTACTCAGGAAGAGCCCTTCTTCCTCTACAATAACATGTACTAGTGCTCTTCTTAGTCCTGGAGTGTGGCCAGGTCCTTTGTTTCTTTGTTTTTGATCACTAGCACTCTTTTTCACCCTGAAACTGTGATCTGGAACCGTATATGGGCAATAGAATTACCGAGCAGTACCAGCTCTGCCCAGTGCTGGCAAAGAGTCCCTTGTAGCCTCTGTCTGATCAGTTGTCTGATCTCCTTGCAGTATGTTGTCTGAGAGCTCCTGAAGCTGCTGTTGTCATTTTTGCTGGGCTCCTGCCTTGCTCTGGGTGTGTTTGCCCATACTGGGACTACAAACCTCCCCTGCTGTCTCCTACGCTCTCTAAGGCTAGAAAAAATGTTTCATTCTGACTTTGGTTACTGTCATTATAGAATTTAGATTCAGAATTCATTATTTTTAAGTTGTTTGAAATTTAATTTAAAGTTTAAATTGTGTTTAAAGTGGGAACATTGGGAGAATTCAGTTAGAGCCGAGGTTGTACTTCTAACCTGGATCCACCTCCATGTAGTACACCTAGCTTATGGAATTACTGTGAGGATAAAATAAGATAATATTTGTAAAATGCCTGGCATTTTAAATAGTCATTAAAATTGAATTTAAAATAATTTATTTAAAATAAATTTAATTTATTTAATAAATTTAATTTTAATTTAAAATTTTAATTTAATTTAAATAGTCATTAAAAATTGAAAAATTTGTTTAATAATGAACATCAGCAGCTTAAAAACAACCTAAGAGTTACAAAGTGTTTCTTGGAGACACCAAGTATTTAAACAAATTTCCTAGATTCAAATAGTATGTTATATGCAAGCCTTGAATCTATCTCTTCTTCCTCTGAAACTTGCTTTCCACAAAATATCACATAATAAATATATTGGATTAAGCAAGCCTTTTTGCTTTGTCCAATTAACCTGAATCAGTTAAAACAGATGATGAGCAACATATTAAGGAAAAAGCAGGATTTCTAGGCTTTCATCAAGCATATAGTATCCAATTAACATTAATCTTTGTTATTCAATATTACTATCACTCTTTTAAAAATATTCTTATAACAACTCACATTTAGCCAAAGCCTGCCATAGTTTTGCCACTTTTTTTTTCTTTTTTCTTTTCCCCCACAGAGAGAGAGAGGAAATATTTACCTTTCTGCACGATTTTATTTTCTTCATGACTTAGATTTTGGGATGTAGTCCCACCTTTTTCATCTGATTAGAGCCTTTATGCCTAGTAAATTGGGATAATAACCCTACAGAAAAGAGAAGCTATATACTAGAGAACTATGTGGATTTCAAGTCTATTATTTTTCTACTTTTGTCATATGAAGACAAAAAAGGAGGTGTGATTTTATTTGAGAACTAAAGTAGCATACTAGGATGCTAATTGAACATATTAAAGAGTTTTAGTGTATGTGAGCTGGTGGGTTTGGAAGAAGATAATGCTGATTGAGATTTTCAGGAGCAGTTTAAGAAATGATTGCAAAGATTGGTTAACTGGGCACTGGGGACTACAGGAATTAGAAAAGCTAATTGACCTGATAGATAGTACAGCATAATCAGTGATAGATCAGATAAATGGAGGAAAGGTAAGAATCTTATTAGACATCCAAAATAAAGTAGGGAAAAACTAAGAGCTATTGCAACTGAAGCCTCTGTGACATTGGCTAAATATATATTGTACCCAACAGAATCTTGGTTTTCTTTATAGTAATATTTATTATAAGTAAATATCACACAATTCATGGTGGAAGTAGAACAGCACCAAGTAAAAAATAATGTCAGCCAGAAACAGCTTTCCTTCATATCAAGCCTTACTCATGTAACTGAGACAAAGATTGTTCTCTTTTATCTAGTATCACCTCCAATTTGGGAGATGAAGATCTTCAGGGTTTCTGACCAACACAAAAATGATTCCAATTTATATTCACTCTGCATCAGTCAGAATCCAAACATAATTAATTAGAATTTTGTTCAGAACCTTTTCTTGGGCAATCAATGAGAAAGAAATCTAGTCACTAAACCCTAGGACAACTGAGGAGGTTTCAGAGATTAAGCAAAGAATAAATTATGTTCCTTTGTGCAGAGCACCTGCAGGTAAAAGTATGATACTTATGGAAACAGAAGGAAAAGAAAAAGAAAAAAAAAAACAAGAAAAGAAGAGAATAGAAGAAAAGAAAGAAGAAAAGCAAGGAAGGAAGGGAAGGAGGAAGAATCGAGCAGTTTCCATTGGGATCCCAGTAGGGCAGCTTTATTCACAAAGAAAATTGAGAGAAAAAAGAAATTTTTTTTTGCCTTTTTCTCTCTTGGTACTTTGACTTTTCTTTTATTTGATATTCACAACATACACTTGGTTGTTCTTAGTCTCCTTATCTAGATCATTACCTTCTTTTATTTCCTAAGTATGGAGATAATCAACAATCCTTTCTTTGGATTTCTTTTTTTTTCTTTCTTTTTTTTCTCTTTCACTGTCTCCTTTGTGGGTGTTATTTGCTCCCACAGATTTCTATATCTATGAAAATGACTTGAATAAATATGTTAAACTCAATTTTTTTCCCTAAACTTCAACTACCTCTTAGGTATCTCTACCTAAATATTCAATCAAAACCTCCATGCTACATGCAACATATCTAAAACTGAATTCATCACATTTCTCTTCCCAACCTATCCTTCCAGACTATTTTCCTATTTCTGTGGATGATACCAGTATACCCCTACAATGCAAAAAGATCTTTTAAGTAGAATGAAGATGATAATTATGAAAACTGTTCTGGAAATAAAATGAACGAGAAGCGGAGCCAAGATGGCGGGGTGAAAAGGTGACTTTCTGCCTCTCCTCCGATCTTCTCTCAAATCAACAATAAAATAAGCCTCTGAATTGATCTTCAAGTCAACAAACTCAGAAATATTTGGGCACGGCTCTCTGGATAACTTCATATCAGGTTAGTCGGACTCAGACAGAGAGATATATAGACGACTTCTGCATAGGCCTGAAGTGAGGGTGGGACTCAGCTCAGCTCATCTTGGCAAAAATTCCAAACTCCAAACTCCAAATTCCAAACACCTGGAGTTTATCTGAGACACTTGGGATACTCTGCCCTGATTGGGGGCAGGTGTTCTGGCAGACTTGCCTTGTTTAAGGAGTAATTCGGACTTAGTCCTAGCCCCCACCGGCCCAGCACCTTAAGTTAACACGCCGAAGTGCCCCAGTGCAAAGCTTTCCAGCGGCCGTTTTTTTTTTTCCCTACCTTAAAGAGATATCCACGCTGCCTAAAAAAAAATGATGAAGAAGCAAAAGACAGCTCAACCATTGACAGCTTTTTATCAAGGCAAAGAAGCATTGACTCCAGGTCCAGAGGTTCCTTTAGACAAAACTAGAGAGAAAATCAGCAAGGAACATCACTGGTCCCCTTTTCAAAAGGCCTTTCTGGAAGATTGCATAAAGAACCTCAAAAAAGAGCTGGAGGATAAATGGGAAAATAAACTGAAATCAGTGCAAGAAGGATACAGTATCTTGCAAGAATATGATGCCCTGCAAGAGATATGAAAAAGACACCAATTTATTGAAAAATAAAATTAGTGAAGTGGAAAAAGAGTGCAATGAACAAACTGGCCAGTTACAAAAGGAGCTTAAAAAGGTAAATGAAGAAAACAACACTTTAAAAATAAAAATTGAACAAACACAAGTGAATGACTCAATAAGACTTGAAGAATCAGTCAAACAAAAACAAAAAAATGAAAAATTAGAAGAAAATATGAAATATCTCCTAGGAAAAACAACTGACTGGGAAAATAGATCTAGGAGAGACAATCTAAGGATTATTGGACTTCCTGAAAGTCATGATGAAAAAAGGAATCTAAACACTATCTTCCAGGATATCCTGAAAGAAAACTGCCCTGAGATTGTAGGCAAAATCACCATTGAAAGCATTCACCAATCACCTCCTGAAAGAGACCCCAAAATTAAGACCCCAAGGAATATCATGGCTAAATTTCAGGACTATAGCACCAAGGAACAGATTCTGCTAGCAGCTAGAAAGAAACAATTCAAATTCCTAAAATCAATAAATAAAATCATACAGGATCTGTCAGCCTCCACACTGAAGGATCGAAGGGCCTGGAACCAGATATTCCAAAGGGCAAAGGAACTTGGATTACAACTAAGAATAACCTATCCAGCTAGAATGAGCATTATCCTCCAGGGAAGAAGATGGTCATTCAGTGATATAGGTGAATTTCACCTATTTCTAATGAAAAGACTGGATCTGAACAAAAAATTCAACACCCAAATACAGAACTCAAGAGACGCATAAAAAGGTAAAAAGGAAAGGACTCTTGAGAACTTTATTTTTAATAGGGGGATACTTAAAGTTTGGGGGTATAATTAACTAGATATTACTTTGATAATATGAAAAAGAGAACTAGAGGGTAAAAGGTTGTCATACTGGGGAAAAAAGGGAAAAGTGGTAAAATAAGATCTAAAAAAAGGAGGTAAAAACAAGGTAAAATCACTTGAAGAGGCAAAGAAAACCTAATATAAATGAGAGAAAGAGGGGAGGGAGATGAGCATTGTGTAAATCTTACTCTCATCAGGTTGGCTCTAAAAGTGTATATCAGACATTTGATTTCACATAGAAACTTTTCTGTTGCTAGAGGGAAGTGGGAGGGAAAGGAGGGAAAGGAGAAAAAGTAAGGGACAAACTAATAGAAGGGAAAATAGAAGAATCAGGGGAAAGGAGTAAAAACAGGGGGAGGGGATCCAAAGGGTGGAGTATTGTTTGGGGAGGGGGTCATCAAAAGCAAAGTACTGAGGAGGGGGGAAGGGAGAAAGGGGAAAGGAAAGGGAAAAACATAACTTGGGTAAATAAGATGGCAGGAAATAAAGAATTAGTTATTCTAACTGTGATTGTGAATGGGATGAACTCTCCAATAAAGCAGAAGCAGATAGCAGACTGGATTAAAAACCAGAATGCCGCAATGTGTTGTCTACAAGAAACACATCTAAAACATAATGACACATATAGGATGAAGGTAAAGGGCTGGAGCAGAACCTATTATGCTTCAGGTGAACAAAAGAAACCAGGGGTAGCAATCCTTATCTCGGATCAAGTAAAAGACAAGATAGATCTAATCAAAAGAGATAAGGAAGGAAACTATATTTTACTAAAGGATATAATAGATAATGTAGCAATATCTATACTAAATATATATGCACCAAGTGCAATAGCACACAAATTCCTAAGGGAGAAATTAAGAGAGATGCAAGAAGAAATAGGCAGCCAAACGATACTAGTGGGGGATCTCAAACTTGCTCTATCAGAATTGGATAAATCAAACTACAAAATAAACAAGAAAGAAACTAGGGAGATAAACCAATTGTTAGAAAAGTTAGGTATGATAGATCTATGGAGAAAGTTGAATGGAGACAGTAGGGAGTTTGCTTTTTTCTCAGCAGTCAATGGAACCTATACAAAAATTGACCATGTGTTAGGGCATAAAAACCTCAAAATCAAATGCAGAAAGGCAGAAACACTAAATGCATCCTTTTCAGATCATGATGCAATAAAATAAACCAAAAGTTAATTGGAAATTACATAATCTAATCCTGAAGAATGAATGGGTGAAAGAGGAAATCATAGACACAATCAATAATTTCATCCAGGAGAATGACAATAAGGAGACAACATACCAAAATTTGTGGGATACGGCCAAAGCGGTTATAAGGGGCAATTTTATATCTCTAGATACTTACCTGCATAAAATAGAGAAACAAAAGATCAACGAATTGGGCTTATTATTAAAAAAAAAAAAACTAGAAAAAGAATTAAAAACCCTCAATTAAATACCAAATTGGAAATTCTAAAAGTAAAAGGAGAAATTAATAAAATTAAAAATAAGAAAACTATTGACTTAATAAATAAAACTAAGAGTTGGTTCTATAAAAAAAAACTAACAAAATAGATAAGCCTTTAATTAATTTGATAAGAAAAAGGAAAGAGGAAAATCAAATTGTTAGTCTCAAGAATGATAAGGGAGAACTTTTCTCCAATGAAGAGGAAATTAGAGCAATAATTAGGAGTTACTTTGCCCAACTTTATGCCAGTAAGTTTGATAATCTAAATGAAATGGAGGAATATCTACAACAATATAGATTGCCCAGGTTAACAGAAGAGGATATAAATTATTTAAATAGCCCCATATCAGAAAAAGAAATAGAACAAGCTATTAACCAACTCCCTAAGAAAAAATCTCCAGGGCCAGATGGATTTACATGTAAATTCTACCAAACATTCAAAGAACAATTAATTCCAATACTACACCAACTATTTGAGAAAATAGGGACAGAAGGTATACTGCCAGAATCCTTCTATGAGACCGATATGGTGCTGATAGCTAAACCAGGTAGGGTGAAAAAAAGAGAAAGAAAACTATAGACCAATTTCCCTAATGAATATTGATGCAAAAATTTTAAATAAGATATTAGCAATGAGATTACAGAAAGTAATCCCCAGGATAGTACACTTTGACCAAGTAGGATTTATACCAGGGATGCAGGGCTGGTTCAATATTAGGAAAACTATCAGCATAATTAATTATATTAATAACCAAATAACAAAAACCATGTGATTATCTCAATAGATGCAGAAAAAGCCTTTGATAAAATCCCACACCCTTTCCTATTAAAAACACTAGAGAGTATAGGAATAAATGGGCTTTTCCTTAAAATGATCAGTAGCATCTATTTAAAACCATCAGCAAGCATCATATGTAATGGAGACAACCTAAAACCATTCCCAATAAGATCAGGGGTGAAACAAGGCTGCCCACTATCACCATTACTATTTAATATTGTATTAGAAATGTTAGCTTTAGCAATAAGAGAAGAAAAACAGATAAAAGGAATCAGAGTAGGTAATGAAGAAACCAAATTATCACTCTTTGCAGATGACATGATGGTATACTGAAAGAACCCTAGAGATTCAACTAAAAAACTACTACAAACAATTCACAACTTCGGCAAAGTTGCAGGATTCAAAATTAATCCACATAAATCATCAGCATTTATATATATTACCAACAAAGTTCAACAGCAAGACATGCAAAAAGAAATACCATTCCAAATAGCAGATGATAGGATAAAATATTTGGGAATGTATCTGCATAGGGAAAGTCAGAAACTATACGAACTAAATTACATAACACTTTCCACACAAATGAAATCAG
>JAJPUD010011329.1:23469-36136 GCA_023553655.1 Myrmecobius fasciatus | reverse complement strand
TTTTTTTTTGCTTGTAGATAGGATTTTTCTTGCATAACTTCTCAAGCATTTCAACATTATTAACATGTAATGGACTTCCTTCCATGTAGGGGCATTGAGGGGACTGGGGATAAAATTTGTAATGGAAAGCTTTGTAAAGATCAATGTTGGGGAACTACCCATACATATGTTATACAAATAAAAAGCTTTAATAAAAAAATGAAATAAAATGAACAAGAATTGGTACTATTTACATATTGGGATAATAGAGAGATAAAAAAAGATTCTAGGATGAAAATATCATTGTGATCCTAGAGTATTTGAAATAAGATGATGCTCTCAGGTAAAATTGGGTAGATTAGAAAAGGAACAGATTTTTTGAAAAGTGTAATTAATTCTAATTTAAAATTTTCAGTTCATTGGAGATACAAATGGAAATATACACTTCATATACAATTGATAGTCATTAATTCCAGGATAAGGATAAGCATGAATTTTAAGGCTACATATATAGATATAGATATAGATATGTCTAGAAGTCATCTACAGAGAGATGTTCAAGAAAATAGAGAAAAGAGAGAAAATTAAGTAACCTTAAGGGATCACAAATTAAGCAGGATAGAGGATGATAATGTTGCAACAAAGATTAAGAAGAAAAAATTGGAAAGCTGGGAAGAGAACAAAAGAGAGCTCTGTCACAGATGCTATGGGGCAAGGTAGTATTTGGGTTATCAACAAGTCAAAAGATTACATTTAGGATAAGTAGAATGAAAATTGAGAAAGGGTTTTGTATTTATTAATTAAGATATCATTTGATTATGGAAATATCTATTAGTCAAATGTCATAGTCAGAAAATAGATAACAATGGGTCAAGAAGTGAGAAGTGGAGAATTAGAGTTGATACATATAAACAGTCTTTTGAGTACTTTGAAAGGGAAAAAAATAGAGAATGCCAGTTCAAGAGATTGTATAGTCAAGTGAATTATTTAAGAGAATGTGTGGGATAAGTATATTTTTGAAAGTAACAAGGAATAAATAAATAGATAAGAAGGATTCATAGTGAGGAGAGTAGGGAATGATAGAAAGAATATATTCTTGAAGACATAGAAGATGGGAACAAGGCGTAATTTGAACAGTGGGCTTTGGCCAAATGAAAAGGTCACAATAAGAGTAAAGGAGCAGTGCTTAAGAAATTTTGAGGAAGGAATTTTAAAGTGAACTTGAGGGTTGAAGAGAAAGCTCAAGACAGATGGCCTCTTTTTTTCAAATTATAAGGCAAAATCATCTGTGTGAAATAGATGGAAGACTGAAATAAGCATTTATGAAGTAAAGAAATAATTTGTTATAATTGCTTTGGAAAATGTGAAAGAGAGGAGTGAGAGCCAACTAAGATTGGAAAACATTAATTTAAAGTGAATTCATTTGGCAAAATTTTGTTAGAGAAGATCATGGCCTCATTTCTCAAAGGGGAGAACTCATGAAAAGGGAGATAATGTCAGCAATGGATATGAGGGTAAAGAAATGTAGCTGGGGATGTGAATCAGAGACTCATTTTCAAAAATTCTATCAAAATGTTGAGAAAGAGAATATTTTAGTTCATCTCTAGTTGCTTTCAACCTTGGCCTATTATTGTCAAAATGACTCACTTTTTTGTGATTTTTCAATAGTTTCATGTAGAAGAGTTGGTGAATGACTAGCCAGAGAAAATTCAAGATACTTGTAATTTCATGACTGTGGTGCTCTGGGATTTCTTCCCAATTTTCTGTGTATGTGCTTGTCTACTTTAGATATTAAAGGTCTGTGAAAATAGAACTCGTGTAATAATGTTTTATTTTCCCATGTATCTACATTTAACTTATAATTGGGTCATCTGAGTAATGATATGGCTTGAAATCAGCTGAAAAAACTCTGTTACTGAGTAAGCTATCAGTAAATCAATTAATCAAGAAGCATTAATGAAGTCCTGAAAATAAGCTATGCATTGGGAATACAAAGACAAGAGTGAAATAGTATCTTTCCTTAGGGAACATAAAGTATAGTAACAGGAGGCAACACATACATATATCAGAAAATATGAAATATTCGGTGGTGTGCCACTGTTAGCTGAATAGAAAACACATCTTTATGTAGAACATAGTGCTTGAGGTGAGCCTTAATGTAATAAAATGATTACAGACTGTTGAAGTGGGCAAGGAATGTATTTCAGGTATAAAGAATGTGTGATACATTGATATAGAGACAGGAAAACAGGAGTGAAATCGTAAGAATAGTCCCCAGTTTGTGTGAAGGAAAGTAATGTGTAATAAGGTGAGAAAGATAGAGTGGGGCAAGGTTTTGAAAATTAAAATTCATGCTTGATACTACAGGTAATGGAGAGATGGAGGAATTTATTGAACAAATTAAGCAAACTTGCAATAAGAGAAAAACAAAATACAAAACCAAATAAATGACAATAACAACAAAACAAAACAAACAAACAACAATATATGTTGGTGTCTGTGGAGGATAGATTGGCATGTGGAGAGACAAAATGCAGAAAATCAAATAGGGCTCTGGTTCTGTAGTCTAGGCAAGAAATAATGAAGGCTTGAAATGAATATATGATGGAGTTACTGTGTATGTAATAAATATTATAGAGATAGAAATATCAAAAGCTGACAACTGTTTGACTAAATATAGCAAGTGGGAATAAGTCAAGAACATCAAAGTTACACACCTGCAAAAATACTATTGTTATTGATTTTTTGCACTGAATTTTTTTCTTTTTAAGATTATACTTAGCATTTATTTACTTTTAATTCAATTTTCTTTTATCTTCTTTATTATTTTTGAAGATGATATCAAGGCTTTAAAATTGAGTGACTAGAAATATTGTCATATTCTTATTTTAAAAAACAGGAAAGTTCAGAAGAAGAGTGGGTTTTGGTAGGGAGATGATAAGCTCAGTTTTGGACATGTTGAGTTTTATATTTTTATGGAATATATTGTGCCAAATGTCTAAGAAATAGCTAATTATCATAGGATGATAGAATTATATGTTGACTGGACCTCATGAAAGATATGTATCATATATGCAATATGTGTTACAAAGACAGAAATATGCTACATGTATATTGATGTATCTGGAAGTCATTAACATAGATATGATAATTAAATTTAAGTGAACTAGTGAGATCATTAAGAATGATTTAAGAGACAGAAGAAAAGAAGAACCCAGGAGAAAACCTTGGGGTACACCCACAGATAGAGAATTGCATATAAATGAAGATCCAACAAAGGAGATTGAGGAGGGAGTTAAAATGGTAGAATGAGACATACAGTAATGACTACCTTGTGTAATGCCTGGATTCCCTCTAAATTCTTCCTCTGAATCCCCATAGCAGTTTATGTCACTTAGGATATATTACCTTTAATAGAAATTATGTGCATGTTTCATCTTTTTTTCCTAGATTAAAAACTCTTATTTGATTCAAATGATCAGGCCTTTGCTAAATGCCTAACATATGTATAAGGCACTGTGCTGGATAATTGACTATAAACATAGACATTATATATCATTGGGGGAGGTACAATGTAATGAATTGGAGAATAATAAAGAAGGTATGGTGCAAGGGAGAATAATAGAAGTGCCAAGAGGTCTGGGCAAATTGTTATATGAAGTTTAAAAAGGGGGAGACACATGTAGCTGGGGAAGCCATAGAAATTTTTGAATAAAAAATGGAAGGAATATAACTTATTCTGTTTTGATAGAGAGAATAAAGTCTTTTCAGGTTAAGATAAAGAAGAATGAAAAGAAGTTCAGAAAGGCTATTAATGTAAAGAATAAGAAAAAATAGCTTGGTAAAGGCTAGAAAAATATCATAAGATTTTGGAAGTCTTTGAATGCCCATGTTATCTGCTTGATGTATTTTATTCAATTGTCAATGGGAACAAATGAAAGTTCTTGAGTAACAGAATAAGATCAGAGTTTTGGGGGCAGCTAGGTGGCACAGTGGATAGAGCACCAGCCCTGAAGTCAGGAGGACCTGAGTTCAAGTTGGGTCTCAGATACTTAACATTCCCTAGCTGTGTGACCCTGGGCAAGTCACTTAACCCCAATTGCCTGAACAAAAAGCAAAAAAAAAAAGTCAGAGCTTTTATGGAAAGTAGATTGAAGATAAAACAGACTAGAGACAAGAAAGCCAATTAAGACATAATTAGAAAATGGAAATCCTTCCTGCAGGAATATTATGTTATAATAGAAAAGAAAATATGCAAGTTATTAAATATAAATATAAATATATATATATACATATTGTATACATGTGTATATGTGTGTGTGTACACACACACCTATATATGGACTATTTATATGTGTGTGTGTGTGTGTATGAGTAGATAAAAAGCAGTCTGAAATGAGAAAGCATTCACATCAGAAAACGTGAAATTTCCTGCAGATGGTGGGATATTAGCTGATTCTTGAAAGGATACAGGGAGACTATCAGGCACAGATAAGAAGGAAGTTTCCAGGTATAGAATTTGGCAGTGAAAAGGTATGGAGATGGGAGGTAGAGTGCTATATTTGATTGGTGACTATGATCCAGATGGATAATTTACCCTAACTTTCTATCCTTTTTCTTATGCCCTTTGATGTCTTAAATTAAGTCATACCATTTTTTAAAGTGTCTTAAAGCATGTCATTGAAAGATCATTGCATTTGACATTATTGTCCTCTTTGCTTTACTTGAAGAAATCTCAATTAATCCAAAGTAGACGTAATGGACTATTTTAGAAGTGAAACTGACAGCCATTTGTGCTATTTTAGAATGGATTTTACACAAGGAAAAAGGTCAAAGAGGGACTGGAATTGTTCAGATTAAGGAACAAATGAAAGAAATAGAAGCTTGTATAAAAATGGATTCTTTTAAGAGAAATGAGTTGTATTCCCTCTCTGCTTCAATCCATTTAAGTTTCCAAGGATTAAGAGGGTAAAAGAAGAGAAGAACAAAAGGAAATGAGTAGTCTAGAAATGACAAAAGAGTGGAGAAATGCTATGTCACTAAAGAGTTCAGAAATACCAAATTGTTTATGAAGTAATATGAGTTTAAATTAGCTCAAATATAGAGAAAGAAATAAAATATCTCCTTAAAGACCTTTCATATCTTTTATTTGAGTTTTCAATCTATAATAGGATTTAATGATTTAACTTTTTTTGACAGAATTATTTTATGTAATGTAGATTTCCATCATGGTATTATCATCAACAATAATCAATCGACAATAAAGGGTTACTATCCCACAGTATATATAAGTGAGTTTTTTTCCCTTTATTTGAAAATTTTATTGCAGTTATATCCATCCTCTAAGTATGGGGAGAAGAACTAAACCAATTCTGTGTGTATGTGATTGCATGAGTGTGTGTGTGTGTGTGTGTGTGTGTACATCCCTCAGCAACATACATCTAATCCAATCCCTCGAGTATTTATTGGCCTTACTTGGATTCATTGTATTGTTTTCAGTTTCCTGAAAAATAGCAAGGAAATTGATTATGTTATTATTTAAATAAAATGTCAGTGAAAATCATACCTTAAAGCTAGTCTGAACCACCTCTTCAATGATGTATGGGAAAATATAATGCCAGAAGAAATCAATATAACCAAATATGAAGATAAATATGTAATGTCAGAAAACATATAAATAACACCTTCACAAACTACCTGATTAACTGCTATCATATATACTTCTCAGTAACATACTATTGAAGTAATTTATATCAACCCAATAGTTCCTTCTATTGAAGTAATTTATCTGTACATTATAGTTTCTTCCCTGTGGATGTTTTTAGGTGAAAGTAAGTATTGAAATAAGTCTTGAAAGAGATAGAGAGGTTGGTTCACAAAGAAAGTATCATAGAATCATAGATTTAGAGATTAAAAATGAGTTCAGAGAACATCTAATTCAATTCTTCCATTTTATAGATAGACAAAGCTAAATGGCAAGTCTCATATCACACACCTGATAAAATGTATCAAGAGGCAGATTTTGAACACAGGATCTGTTTTTAAAAGTAGTACTCTTTCCACTTTACTATTTCCTTTCTAATTAGACAGTGAATATTTGAGCTCCCAAACCTCCAAATTAAGGAAGTGCCCTAGGATCATTATCATTTTATTTTCTACCTGCTAGCATTCCTTTTGGATTTTTTTTTGACTTCACCTATTTTCACTTACCTGTTGCATGCTGTCTTCCACCATTAGATTGTAAGCTCCTGGAAGTAAGACTCTTTTTTCATATTTGTATACTTAGCATTTGGCCCAGAGCCTGGCACATAATTGAAACTTAACAGATACTTATTGATCCAAAAACTGATCATGGTGAATTATAATTAAGAGAAATGACAGCATCAATAATTCTATAGACACAACATTCATGCTAGAGATAAATGAAATATTAAGCCAAAATGCATTTGGGTCATTAGAAGAGACTAGAAAGTTTGAGTTTTGAAGAAAAGGGGAAGAATGATAATAACTAAAAAGTACTGAAATTTCTTACAACTCAGGGATGGAAAGGTATAGATGTATACTGCCTTTTTGTGTTAGATAAAGCCATTCCAATTTTAGTTTTTATTAACCCATACATAAAATAAACAATTACCAATTAATTTTTAATTGCCTTTTATTTGCAATAGATTTATGCAGCTTAAGTTTAATATCCATATCAAGATAGGTGATCATGTTGCTGCTGTGCTTTAAGAGACTATTCAATCCAATTTTAATATCAACTAATCAAGTACTTATTTAGCATTTGTTGTGTGCCAGTCATTATATTAAAGACTAATGATAAAATTACAATGACTAATACATTTCTTACCTGTAATAACTTGAGGTTTTAATAAGGCATATAATAAGAGCATTAAAATATATAAATTATGAATAAAAACTAATAAATATATTCATACATATGTACACATGCAAAAATGTGTGAGGGCATATATAAATGTACTTATACAAAGTTATTCAATGAAAGTTATTTTAGGAGGAAGGAAACTAGCAGTTAAAGAATGAAGAAAAGCTTCATGCAAAGGATAGTATTTAGTCTGCATCTTATAGAAAATGAGGGGATTTTAGGTAGAAATAAAGAGTGTGGCATTCCAGGAATTATAATTGCTAGCATAAGAGCATAGAGACAGAAATATGGTATTAAGGGTAAGGAAAAGAGAAAAACCCAGTTGGCTATATAGCAATATGCAAAATTCAGCCCATAATGTTTTTTAAGTGTCTGTTATGTACCAAGTATTATGATAAATTCTGGGAATAAAAATCCAAGCAAAAAGGTCTTCCCTCAAAGATCTTTATTTCTAAGGGGAGAAAGCTACACATAAAAGGATCTGAAAAGTGGAAAGGCAGTGAGGAAGGATGTACCTTTTTCAGGGTCATGAGGAGAGTATTTAGTTTGGATATACATTTTATGGAGAGGAAATCTGGGTCACTAAACAAAGCAGGAAGTAAGCATGACATGGAGATACACAAGTAGCATTTCGAATAAATACAGAAGAAAAAGAATAATGTTGACTATATGCACTATTATAAGATATAACTCAGTATTCCATATATCAGAAAACATAAATTACTTAGGAAAGAATATTCTATTTCTTTTAAAAAAGTGCTTGGAAAAGGGAAAAGTAGTCTGGAAGAAATTAGGTTTAAACAAATCCTTTGTGTCACAATACAATTATACTGATATGAGAACTTAATATCAAGGTTCATACTATTATTATTAAAAAATAAAAGAGGATAAGATCAAATACCTTTCATCAATATTGGTAAAATATATATTCTTCAACACAAGTCAATAAATATTTATTAAGATCTTTATATATAAGTATACAAATAGAGTGACAAAAATGTATATAAACCTCTGACCTCCAGAGTCAACTACTAGGCTTATATCCCAAAAGGTCACTTAAAATACGAAAGTTCCCATACAACTTTTGTCATTGCAGAGAACCAGAAACTATATATATATATATGTATATCTTGACTGGGAACTTGCTGATTCATGAATATAATATAATATTATCATACTTTAATACGAATAATATTTTAAAACATATATACATATGTATATGACCTAAAACAGGATGATGGAGGCAGAGACAAGAAATCAATATAACACAATGATTATATTAATGTAAAGATAAAGACAAACTACCAAAGAAATTAAAAGTGAAATTTGCTAATTACTGAAGAATAAGTATGGTTTGACAAAAGAGATATGAGAAGAAACTCATAGCTCTCTTGGAAAAGTTCATAAATGATCTAAAAATATAATTAGAAGAAAAATGAGGTGAAAGACAGCTATGCAGGGGAGTGATGAAAGTTTTTTGGGGAAAAGGCAGTATCTTGGAAAAGGAAGCACAGAAACTGACTTAAGAAAATAACTCCTTAAAAATAAATTTAGTGAAACGGAAACTTACACATACACAAACACACACACATATATTATAATTGTCAGATCAAAAAGAATATATGGTAAGCATATGCAAATAAACAGTTCAAATATCAAAGGGCCGCAATCAGGTGGCACACATTGAAAGATCAGAGGGTCTGGAATATGATAACCTGGAAGGCAAAGGAGCTTGGACTGCAACTAAGAATCAATCAAGAAAAATTAAGCACTGTCTTTCTCTTTTTTAGGGGAGGAGTCTCCCCCAAGGAATTCACCTTTTTTTATAAAGCTTTTTATTTTCAAAACATATACATAGATTATTTTCAACATTCACCTTTGAAAAATCTTGTATTCCAATCTTTTTTTTCCTACTTCCATTCCCCCAACCCTCAACCCTAGATGGCAGATAATCCAGTATATTAAACATGTGCTATTCTTCTATACATATTTCCATAATTATCCTGCTGAACAAGAAGAATCAGATCAAAAGGGGAAAAATGAGAAAGAAAACAAAATGCAAGCAAACAAAAAACAACAAAGTAAGCATACTATATTGTGACCCACACTCAGTCACTACAATCCTCTCTCTGAGTGCAGATGTACCCATCTCCCACCAGCCTGGCATATGAGCCCATGGTCTGCTTTGACAGTCTTGGACTGTGATTGACATTTGTCCACCTTATGGTTTTGTTTTCTTCCTTTTAGTTTAGCACTTTTTGTTATCTCCAAAGTTCTTAAAGACTTCCAGAGGTCTAGTAATCAAAGTATGGAAGGAGCTACTGTGGCTAATGATCTGTTTGACTAAACCCAAAGTGTCTTCACCCAGAAAGTGAGCTAGAATGTCCAATAAGGAGGTGTGTATACCCTTCAGCAACTAGGCTATACCAAAAAGTGAACTTGGTTGAACAATTATTCACTCCTGTTTATGTTTGGGTCCTCTTTCACAAAGGGAAGAATATGCACTGGCGTGTGTGTGTGTGTGTGTGTGTGTGTGTGTGTGTGTGTGTGTGTGTGAAATCTGCCCTGAAAGCAACACAGTCTTGAAGGAAGTAAGAATGTGATATTATAATGCATCTGCAGGAGGTAAAGATAATGATTTGGAGAAATCTTTGACTTTACTAATACTAGAAGTGACAGAGGATATCAATATATTAGAACAAGTTACCTTTTTGTGCTTTCCTTTCTTTTATTCTCATTGCTTATCAATCTATAATAATCTGAATATTAAGTTCATTACTCAAATGATACTGTTTTCTCCAAAGTTATCAATAATCTCTTAATTGCCAAAACTGGTAGTCTTTTCTTGATTCTAACCCATTTTAATCATTCTGTTGTATCTGACACTGAAAACTCCTATTTTCTCCTGGATTCCCTCTCTTCTATGAATTTTCATGTTATCATTACCTTGTAGTTCACTTCCTAGTATTAAGGCTTTTTTTCCATCTTCTTTGATAATACATCATTTGCATCATGTCTTTTATCTGTGAATTTCTCTCCTTTGGTTTATAGACAAGTTTCTCCCTCTACCATGCCTTTTTTCTATTTTGGTCTTCATTAACTCCTAGAGGGTTAATTACTATCTCTATGTGTTTATATCTGAATTTATATATTCAGTTCCAGTTCTTTTCCCTGAAATTCCATTTTATATCACTAAATGTCTAGATATATCAAAATGAATGTTTTGGAGTCATTTCAGTCTCAAAATATGTAAACCTGACTGCATTTACTCTTTGCCTCTTCCAAGCTGCCTTTCTCTGTATAAGGTATCACTAGAAGGATAGAGGCATAGTCTTGGTGTTATCCTTGATTACCCACTCTTTTTTACTCTGTATATCAATCCAGTAAGTAAAAAAATTTGCCATTTCTTTTCTTTGTAGTTAATTATACAAAAGACAAAACTGCTCTGGCTTCATACTCATAGCATGCTAATAATCTCAAGATGATATTTAAAAATTTTCTATCATTAACATAGGTTTTGAATGATATATAAAAATATAATTATGAGTGTTTGGGGATCTTATATATGAATACAAAAGCTTTTAATATGTATTTTCTATTTATGTCTGTGAATGAATAAAAGATGTCAAAGATTACAGTAAAAAGCAACATTAATCTATTCATTGTCTATATGTTTCTAAATATCTGGAAGCAATCAAGGAAACTACACATATAGATAATTGGCTAAACTTCTCATTTTCATAAAAATATTGACCTGATATAGACATAACCTTATTATAACATTTATCTAATTAAATTTCAATATCAAATTTCTCAAAATTCAAACCTTCTTAGTGTTATATTATCTATTATTATGAGAGAAACTGAAAGAAGTAAAGATTTAGATTCTTATTTGATATAGGTAATTTATAAGAAAAAATAAAATAAAAGTTTGCTTTTCAAATCTCCTGATTTGAATTGGGTAATTTATAAGAAAAAATAAAATAAAACTTTGCTTTTCAAATCTCCTGATGAACTCTCATTTACTAATTTTCTTCATGCTTTTGATGAATTGATTATTAGCTTTTCAGATGAGCTTATGAACTTGATAAGATTCAGATTGTACTGTTAGATATAATAGAATATTTCCATGTAAAATAGCCCTTAAGAAACTTTAAAGACCATTTATGTAGGGGACTTTCAGAGACACAGCTACGACTATGCACATGGAGTGAAACTCTATTAAAGAGATCTCTAGATGGCTATTTCTCCAGTTCATTATCTAGAATCATGAATTTTTCATAAAAAGATCTGTGAGCATTTTCATAATTCCCTCAAAGCCAATAAATATCAGAAGTAATCTCAATAGGAAAGCAACATCTCTCTTCATTGTCTCATCCAGAATCTTCCACGTTAGAAATCTTTTTGTAGTATATAATAATGTTTATTCATCCAGACAGTGATCCTTTATAGTATAAATTATTATGATTTGTACAGGCATATGACATTGGTATCTTCATATTTCTTTCCATTTGAATTATGATCCACTATGAAAACCCTTCCATATATTCTTTTCATTTCAACAAGGTAGAGTAAAAGCTTTGTTAACCAGAGTTGAGGGAGAGCAGAAAGGGATAGCTAGACAAAAAAGACCAGGTAACCAAAAGCTGTCACATGGCCTCTGGGGTCTCTTATATTCTTTCTCTTACCTTGTCTCATAAAGAACTTAATGAAAGGGACATGACTTGCATTGAAAATCAGTTATCTGTGAAAGCTTTTTGAGATAGATTTCTCACAGTTTTAAAGAAAGAAAAATACACCAAGAAATAAAAAAAACAGAAAGAGAGAAAGAGAGAGAGAGAGAGAAAGAAAAGAAAGAAAGAAGAAGAAAAGAAAGAAAAATAAAGAAAGAAAGGTCACTTTCCAGCAACTCTAATTCAAATCCAGCAAAACAGGATACTCTAAATTTATCATTCTGTACTTCATCTCAAGCTTTCATCACCAGATTTAAGATAGGTAATGGGCAATATTAATCAACTTTTACACACACACACAAAAAAAAAACACACATGTGCTGTCATTCTGTGAAAAAAATGAAAAACAGAAAGAAAAATAAAGTAATTAAAATAATTTGATCCACATTTAGGTTCTACCAGTTCTTTCTCTGAAGATGGATAGCATCTTTCTTCATATGTCCTTCAAAATTTTATTGAATTATGATGATATGAACCATAAAAATCACTAAGTTATTCAGAGGAAATCATCATACAATAATGCTATTACTATGTATAATATCCTCCTAGTTCTCACTTCACTAATCAACTTTTTCAACTTTATTTTCTGTTATGCTACATAAATTATGCATTCTAATTAGACTGATCCACCCATTCATTGTTTCTAGACTATAACTAACTTTTCTGCCTCAGAAGCTTTGCTTAACTGCTTCCCTTGTCTGGAATATATTTTCTCCAAACTTGAGTTATCTAGTTTATATCTGTCCCCATAAGACCAAACTGAAGTTCCAACTTCTCTGGGAATTTTTTTTCCCCTTAAAACTTAGTCTATACTGTACCCTCTTAGTTCCCTGAGACATTTAATCTCTGAATTACATATCATTTACTAAATTCCCCGGTAAATGTGGAGATGTGTCATTAAGCATAATAAAACTTCCCTGGGTTCAAAATTATATCATGTATCAATAATATCACTCACATTAGCTAGTTCAATAACATTCATAAAAGACCTTCAATTAAAATTCATTGCTTGAATAACTGCTAAAGCCTTATTTTGAAGACTTTTCATTTAGTAAATATATATATATAT
>JAJPUD010011329.1:0-18469 GCA_023553655.1 Myrmecobius fasciatus | reverse complement strand
CCATTTTTTTTTTCCATTAAATGTTTTGAGAAAATCTACATGGAACCTTTTTTTATATATATTTTGATTTATTTCTGTATTTGTAACTAGATCGTCCTATCTTAACTTCAGCTATCCTTGCTACCCAGGCTAGAAATCCAGTGGTAAATCTTAGGCCAGCTAAGAACCTTTTAAATTCTCCTTTTCTATTCTGAATTCATTAACCCTCCTTAACAAGCATAGTAGTCAAAAAAAGAAGCCTAGTTGTTCCCTGTTCCAAGGACTCACCATATATATTGACATCAGACATAGTATTGAGAGAGATCATTTGGCTTAGATTAATACAGCTCAGAATACTTGAGCTACCAGTCTGAATCAGCCTTCCAATTAGAAGGGATTATGATGAAGCCACCAAATGAAACAACATAGAGAGAAAACAGAAGAGAATCTAGTACATATTCTTATGGGTACACTCACATATAGTTGATGTGGCATAAATAATGACCATCCAAGGAAAACAATGGTCATACAGGAGGAAATCAAGAGAAGAGAGAAGTTTCAGAAATAATATGGAAAGAGATAATGCATAGAGAGGGCCAAAAGTTTCAAAAGATGCAGAATGTCAGTTGTTATGACTGAGGAAAAAAATCACTGAATTTAGTATTTAAGATATAATCAGTTTTAGTGGACAGAGTACTATAGGCCAGATTGAAAGGGACCAAGATGGGAGTGGCAGGACAAGAATTAGAGACACATTTAGATGATATTTTCTAGGAACCTGACTGTAAGGAAGAGAAAAATTTAAGATGATAATAGCTTGAAGAGATGGTAGGCCAAACAAATGATTTTGTCATTTCCTTTAACCCTTTATCTTTATTTTACTATGCCATAATTATAGGTTTTGTAGAGAGTCACAATGAGAATTACTGCTTTCACTCTTTTGAGTCAAAAGTTGTCATTCTCCTATGAGGAGTATGATTGACTTTTTGAAAGATTCCAACTGAAGCATGAGTTCTCAACTTTTTTGTGTGGTTTGTGGCCAATTGATAATCACCAGAAGTCTATGGACATTTACTCAGATTTTGCAGGGTTTTTCATTTGTTTCTTTGTTTTTGAGAGAATAGTTCTCCCTATTTTATTCAAATTATAAGTGTAGTAGCCACATGTGAACCTGACTGCATTATTGATTGACAGCTAAGAATTGCCATATTATGTTTCAGATATGAGTCTATTTGATTATCCTTAAACAATCTGCTTACCTACCAGTCCCACCGTGGTGAATATAATTGTACTTCAGAACTTCAGAGCTCAAGTGATCCACTAGCCCCAGCAGGTATTACAAGCATACATCATCATGCTGAACAGAAAAATGTTTTCAAATACACAAAATATATATGTAGTATAGAAAAATAAACAATCAATTATATCAAAAGATAGTTATCAAAAATGATATTTTAATGAACAACAGCCCCAGCTTAAAAACCTCTGGTCTAATAGAACTAGGTGAAGCTTTTGCTCTTTTTCATGGATACACTGGCCAAGTCAGCGATTTCACATGCACACAGACACACATAAAGGCACAAGATAGACAGATAGATATACAGACAAATAGTATTCTCTCTTATTCTTACTTATCTTCTCTTTGTCTCACTGCAAGAAAAACTTAGGTAAATTCCCTTATTAGATATATAATATGAAGATATATTGATATATTAAGTTGTAAATAATAACTTGTTCATTCATTCAATAATAATGAGTGCTCATTATATGCAAAGATTTATATTAGGCATATAGGGAATTAAAATTGTGACACGATTCTTGTCCTTAAAGAACTTATGTTCAAGTAGTTAACTCCAAGCAAAACTATTTTTAAAAATCACATCATATTTACAGTTATTATAAAAACAAATGATTGAATGTTTTACTACCCAAGTAATAATTAAAACTCTCATTTTTTTCAGAATCAGAAATCAAAGATATATGGAATTCAAAAATCCTGAATATTTATGAAAACAATTTACTCTTTACTCAAGACATTACTAAAACTTCTGGGAAAGGACAGGTTAAATGGTTAATAAAGACTTCCATTCCTCAGAGGGAATAAAAGACAACATTGGTTATTTTTTGTATATTGTAGTTATCCACAATATTTCCAGGATGCTTTGTTAACTCTGAGCTAACAATATGGCCCTGAAAGACACTTAAAACTCTAGGGTTTTGCCATCTTGTCAATATACCGAGATATATAGTGAGCTTTATGACTCACTTTGAGCTTACTTATTTTCTTTTACATAAATCACTATTTGTATTTCTTGAACATTGAGTCTCCAATCAGATATAAACACAGCAACAAAACTTCTGGAAAACATGACTAATTTTGTAAAGAATTCAAGCAAGAAAGCTATCTGCAATGTGATATGAGTGAAAAAGATTTTTCCCTCTCTTACCTCATAGGGATGGTGAATTCAGAAAATTGGAGTCAAAGTGCTTCATTAGTTCCATCTACATCTAACTTCTGAGAAGTTAGAGGAAAAATAATGTCTGCTTTTTATTTTCTCCTCTGAGAACAAAAGGGAAAAAAAAACACTTTTTTGTATGCTTTCTTACCATTTGAATAAATAATTGTTTACAAAGCTTGCTTTCTCACATGCTTTTTCCATATGTTGATACATAAAGTTCAGATTGTAATGTAACGTTAACCTACAGCCAACTTTCCATGTTTTTTCATTAAAATTTTAGGTTCAGCTAACAACTTTTATGTTTGATTTGTAATTTTAAGATATTTTCTTGCAGTAGATGAGATGAATTGGTTTATTAAAGAAAATTGAATGAAATTATGGGATAAATGGTTCTTCTCATCAAATATCCCAAGTTTTCTCTTTAGTGTCACTTGTTTTTCATAAAAAAAAGTAGTCTCAACTATTAGGGGAAACATGAAAATACTTTGTAAAAAATGTGTATTTCAAAAGCATGAAAAATATCATGATCGAGGGTGAGGGAAAAGCCAATGAGGCTGACTTCAGACTAGACTGCTATTATACGAATCACATAGTGATGAAATTTTAAAATTATAAATGACATGTAATCATTTTGGAATATGCACAGAAAGGCTAATCAATTTCCTAAAGTTACACAACTAATTAATTGGAGGACTACAACTAGTACTCACTTTTTTTATTTCTATTGTTATTTCTACTATGTTATGTCATGCATGTAGCATTTTCAATTCTTTGCATATTTGGAGATAGATATTAAATAGGAAGCTAAAAAGACACCAAACATAATAGCCAAAATAAAGGACAGAGGAAATATGAACATATATGAATATGGCAACCATCAGATAATCCAAGTACACTCCTCATGCACTGTCATCTTTAGAAGCAATTAGTGTTAGCCTTAAGCAGCAGTATTAAGGGTGCCTGGGTTACTGGTAAACTCAAAACAATATGATCTATAGATATGTCCATTTAACTTCTGGGAACTATTCATTTACCACCTCATGGGTAAGGTTTTTGTTGCTCTGTTTTTTTATTAGTACTAGAATGGAACTGAGGTAATTCTCTAAACACATTCTATTGTTAATTGTTAATTGTGGGTAATTGATTTCATATCTATATCTTTCTCTCTATCACTCTAAGTCAAGAGTTTTTAGCATTCTAGTTTTGGTATCATAAATCTCTGTCAGTATAGTGAAATTTTAAAATATTTCAAAATAATATTTCTATATTTATGAAATCAAATACATTAAAATTACAAAGGAAACCAAATATATTGAACTAGTTATCTCTTTTAGCTATCTATAAGTCATCTATCTTTGTATCGCTCTGCAAATTCATGGACTCTAAGATAATATCCCTTGTGTTAAGCTAACATTATAAAGTTCTTTTTTGATAATATGGTTTGCCCTATTATTCTCCATTCATTCTAAAGGGATCTCATATTCTTAAAGAAATGACATATAGAAAAATATAGTAATCTGACATGTATGCTCACTAACTTGAATTTATTTTATAATGTATGTGTGAATGTATGCATGTATACAAACACATGTATGTATGCATGTATGTGTATGACACCCCCAAAGGAAAAGCTGATTCTCTAAAACTGAATCTTTAACATAAAAATAAAAAATAGGAATAGAAATAAATTTGAAATACAAATCTAACAATATATACTGTAACAAAATAGAAAATATGCAAATAAATAAAAGAGTAAGCATAGCATCAAATTACAAAATTGTATTATGTGGATTTTAGAACATATTTTTTCCTATTTAATATAAAATTTTAATATCTGATAAACCACATTATATGATAAGTGAAATGAAATTCATGATCTTTGAAGCAGCAATGAGGTAACTACATAAAAGGCTTCATTCACTTGTGAGTGCAACCCCCATAGATGTCATAATTTATTTCATTATCAGTGAGCAGAGAAGGGAGAAAACAGGCTTAGGATCATTGCAGAAATGGAATGACCAGGTTCTAATAACTGATTAGATAAGAGAAACTGGAAAGGAAGAAAGATAGCCCCTAAGTAAAAAACAAAAACAATAACAACAATGAAAAGCCATGATAATTTAGTGGATTTGTAGCAGCACAAATTGAAACAGTAGATCTGAAAGCAGAACAATGGTACAGAGAGATACAGAAATTTTTTGTTGTGTCAGGTTCATTTTAAGGTAATGATGGGACCACCAGGTGAAGATATCCTGATGGCATTTTGTGATTCACGTACAGAGCTCAAGAGGAAGGAATATATTTAAGATTTGGTAGTTTGTTGTTGTTGTTGTTGATGATGATATTGTTTAGTTTTTCCTGAACATTTAGATGGTACAATAACATTGGACTTAGAATCAGGAAGATTCATCTCCATGAATTTAAATCCAACATCACACTTACCAGCTGTGTGCCTCTTGGTAAAGCCATTTAATGACGTTTGCCTAGTTTCTTCATCTGTAAAAATGAACTGGAGAAGAAAATGGCAAATAACTTCAGTGTCTTTGCCAAGAAAACTCCAAAATGGGGTCACAAAAACTCAGACAGACTGAACAACCACTGAATTGCATAGGTTTGGCAGTTTATTATTTTTTTCCCCTATGGAAGTGAATTATCTTAACAAGGAGTAAAATGTGAATTGAAAAGAGAATTGAGGAGAAAGTTTTGGAAAATACTAACCAATGATAAAAGAACAGGGAGAGGGTGAGGGGCTAGAAAGAATTATTTAAGCAAAGTGTAGACATATTACCATATCAAAATAAGCAGAGAAGTCAAGGAACATAAGGATTTAAGACAAAAATGAAGAAATATGTTCACTAAAAGTTATTATTAATCGTTGAGAAAGTCATATAATTTGAGTGGTGGAGTCAGATAAATCCCAAATGATTAACTTAGAGGGTTGTGAAAACAAACATCATGTTTCCACAATTTTTTTTTTATTTTTAACAGTGAAAGAAAAAAGAGATTAAATGATCTTAAGGTATAATACAATCAGTGAATTCATCAGTCAAGAAGCATTTATTCACTATCTACTATATTCCCAGGATTATATTAGCACTGGCAATACAAAATCAAAAGTGAAATGGCCACTGATCTGAAGAAACATACATTCTAATGAAAGAGGTCATATTTACATATGTAGATTCATACAACATTCATACAAAGTAAATAGTGGTAATAATTTAGTAGAAAAATAGCAATGGCAGAATGTGAATTGAGTTGAATCTCTAAAGAAAACATTGATTCCGAAATGTAGATGTGAAGAAAAAGATAACACTAGGTATGGGAGAGAGTAAATACAAAGACAGAGATGCATTAATATCTGTGAGGAAAAACAAGTAATCCAAAGTGACTGGACTATAAAGGTTTTCTTTTTTTTTTTCTATTTTTGGGGAGAGGTGTAAGGGAGAAGTAATATGTAAGAATACTGGAAAGAATATAAAAATGACTGAAAGTAATCTGTGGGAAGCCAGCAGACTGAAAACTATAAATGCCCAACAGAGGCAGGGTAGTAGAATGGGCAGAATGATGGGTTTGGAGTAAGAGTCTTTGGTTTCCATTTTCAGCTCTGCCACTTATTGCTCATGTGATCTTAAGAAAGCTACCTATTGTCTGGGGACTCAATTTCCTCAATCATAAAATAAGAGGGTTGGTTGGATTTGATGGTCACTGAATTTTTTCCCAATTCTCAAATTCTGAGAGTCTTTGAAACACAATCTGATTGTCAATTACATATCTTCTGGTCAAAAGAGTGTTGCTTTCCATCATAATTATGAAGAATAGATAAGAAAATTGTGCTTTGAAAGTTTGACAATTACTATTATTTATTTTTGTTCCCTTATAGATTGAACAGGTTACTCAAAAGATATTAAACTCAAAACAAATCCCACAAATCTGGGGATATAAACTATGAATAACATAGACATGAATCAAAACAGGTAATTTTTAAGAGGAAAAGACAGAATCTTTTGACTCAGTAGTGTCTCTACTGGGCGTGTATCTCAAAGAGATCATAAAAAAGGGGAAAGGATCCACAAGTGCAAAAAAATGTTTGTAGTAGTCCTTTTTTGTAGTGGCAAGGAACTGGAAACTGATGGATGCCTATCAATTGGAGTATGACTGAATAAGTTATAGCATATAAATATTATGGATTGGTATTGTTCTATAAGAAACGATCAGCAAGATGATTTCAGAGAGGCCTGGAGAGACTTAAATGAACTGATCCTAAGTGAATTGAGTAGAACCAGGAGAACATTGTGCATAGCAACCGCAAGATTATATGATGATCAATTCTGGCAGATGTGACTCTTTTCAACAGCAAGATGATTCAATCCAGCTCCAATGATCTTGTGATGGAGAGAGCCATCTGCAACCAGAGAAAGGATTTTGGAGATTGAGTGTGGATCACAACATAGTATTTTTACTTATTTTGTTGTAGTTTCCTTGTATTTTGTTTTCTTTCTCATTTTCCCCCTTTTTGATCTGATTTTTCTTATGCAGCATGATAATTGTGAAATATGTGTAGAAGAATTATACATGTTTAACATATATTGGATGACTTGCCATCTAGGGGAGGAGGTGTGGGAAAGGAAGGGAGAAAATAATTGGAGCACAAGGTTTTGCAAGGATGAATGTCAAAAATTATCTATGCATATGTTTTGAAAATAAAAAGCTTTAATAAAAAAAATAGTTCTGAGATGGAATTCAAAAGATCCAAGTGCACTGCTCCTGACTCTGTCACTTAGTTGTGTGACTTGCGGTAGTCATTTAAAACCTTTTACACCCTAATTTCCTCATCTCCAAAAATGAATGCATTTGACTAGATGACTCCTATATTTTTTTAGTTCTAAATCTATAATCCTATCACCCAAACATTATAGTAAAAAGCAGCTATTAGAACCATCCAGGTAACAGAACCCAATGAGCTCAAACCCCTTTAATTACGTAGAGGTACAGAATAACAAAAGCTGGCAAATTCCATCAATGAGAGACTACACTGTTCAAGGTATTGCTAGTTTCAAGTGTCTCTGGTGCCATATACTACATTTTCATTTTACCTTAGAAGATACTTAGAAGATGAATGATTGGATGAGTAACCAAACTTCCTTGGGACTCAGTTTCTTCATTTGTAAAATAGAGATAACAGTACTTACTTCAAAATATTATAAGGATCTTACAAGATAGTATATACAAAATGCATTTTCATAGATAGTTTTGCAAAAAAAAATTCTTGCAAAGTAATATTAATATACTGTGAAAATATTAGCTGTTATTGTTCTCTTTTCTTGGGAATCCTTCCTGAGTCAGAAGAAATTCAGATTTCTTGTCATTTGTTCCCTTAATTATATTTCCTTTTATTTGAAGGATCCTTTCTTATTTTCTGCCTTGAAGAACTATTTTTCCCTTAGAAAACTAGACAATTGAAAAGAAAGAAAAGAAAAATCTAAGTACAGCTCTTTCTGAAATTGTCTGAACTCAACCTATCACACCTTGTGGTACAATTTAATCCTGTGTGTCCCTGTTTCCTTCAGGATATCATAGCAGGATACCACACACAATTTCACAGATAGTCTGTAAAATGTAAAATTTTAAGTTTTAATTAAATACAAGTTTAATATCCTAATTACCTAGGAGACCACTCCAAACAGAACACAGAGGGAGGGAAAATTTAAAAAGGAAAGGGGGGGTGGTATTTCCTTTAGTTATGCTTTAATAAACAGATCATATTTTTGTGGAAGAGCATATCCTGCTGGTGGGTTATATATTCAGTTGACTGAAAATAGCACAGCCAGGAGCTACTAATGGTGCTGATGCTGATCATGATTCACCTAGACTATATTTGCTATCAGGGATGTTCTCTTCCTTCCTAAGTAGGAAGGATGACATTTATATTGGGGGAGGGGAGAGATTAAAGGCAAAGATCATCTTTCTCTGAATTTTAGCCATTTTAGCATCTGCTGCTTGAATTTGACCTGGATGATCTTTGGGTCATCCTGCTGCTTGAACCCAGACAAAAGAGCTCCCTTAGGTTTAACACCAAAGCTGTTAATGTATGTGGCATTTCTTAATATAGGGTGACTAATCACTGATTTCTTCAGGCACTAACTTCCAAATTATATGTTAAAGGGTCTCAGTTACATATCTATGGATCATATATATCAAAAGGACTGACTTTGGGGGATTTGTATCTTTAGGGACATCTGGTGGCATAGTGGATAGATCATTGTGTATAGATCCATAAAGACTTGACTTCAAATTCAGCCTCAGGCACTTACTATTTGTGTGATCCTGAGCATGTTGTTTAACTTCTGCTTGCTTGTCTCAACAATTTTCTTAACTGAAAAAGAGGAGTAATAATAGCTTCTACTTTATGGAGTTATTGAGAGGATCAAATGAGATAATATTTGTAAAAATCACTTAGCTAGCTGTGTGATACTGGGCAAGTCATTTAACCCTAATTGTCTTCTTTCCCTTCTCCCCCTCAAAAAAACAAAACACTTAGCATATGCCTGGCAAAAATTAGATGCTATATAAATTCTCATTTAATCCTCTTATCATAAAATCTCTACTTGGAACAGGCCTGTAATCATGGAATTTTCTGTTGCAGATGATTATTTTGTAAAAGCTCTTTTTTTTCTGCCTCCTCCTCCTCACCTACCACTAGAAAAGTAAAATCTCTCATTTAATTTTTTTCTGTTACCTTAATAAAAATATGTTTCTCATATTCTGGTATTGACACAATTTGAACCTGGACAATCTCTAGAGCTGATATCTTCTTACATGGTCTTTTCTCTCACAGGTTAGGGCTTATGGCTCTATGATTACACTTTTAACAACAACACTTTCATATGGCTCCTCCTAAAAAGGAAATTCACTAAAACCAATGAATATGAGCATGGCATGATGTCAAACACTCATGCTCCTATGTTAAAACCAAGATAATAAATAATCTCTCAATTCAATCACCAAATTGAGATTTGGAAGTGTTGGACCCCAAAAGTATATTGGGATTACAGGTTGCAAGGTGTCTCCAAATAATTTGTAGGCTTAGACCATTTTCAAATAAAAAGTCTATATTTTTATTACTCTAATAACAGCAGGCTAAATTCATGCCTTTGTTTGTTTGTTTGTTTGTTTATTTATTTTCAAGGAAAGTATAGATAGGCTTTATAGGGGGAAAATAACCTCTGGATTTGGATCCATAGCTTAGCTTTCTGATTGGATACAGTAACTGTGAGATAGGAAGGTTTGGTCAATGCAAAGAATTCAGCCAGGAATTTAGTTAGAGACCTCAATCTGGGGTGGGACTATAATAAGGTCTACTTGAAGTTCACAAAAAGCCCAAGTAGGATCAAAAGATTAAGATAATCAGTGCTCCTCTCTGCTTGCCTCTGAGAGTAGATTGGGCTATAAAATTTAGGCTTTTTTTTTTTATTAGTGCCACTGTCTGCTATCAAAGGTCTGCCCAACTATTTATTGGGGGTTTTCTACTCCACCTTCAATTTCCCCCTCAAAGAAATGGGATCCAAAAATCTTTTGAGATGTGCGAAGTCTCTTCTGAAATTACTTCCTGTTAATATTGGGCACAGAGTTGTCCTTGCCTTTCAGGTCCCTTCAAGGAAAATGATAAGGATGGAGGAGATTCTAGATCTTTGATAATTGAACAAAACCATAATTACTATATCCAATCAGAAAGCTAAGGTTATTTTTCCTGTCTGCAGAAAATTTCTTTTATAGATTCTTTCTTTTATAGATTAAGCCTGCTTTTAGCAGATAAATAAAATCTTTGCCTCTTAATTTGAAGATGGTCTAAGCTTAAAAATTCTTATGAGATACCTTCCAAAATTGGTCTGTAATCCCAATATGCTTTTTTGGGGTCCAACACTCCCAAACCCCATCAGTTTGCTGTGCAGTCTTGTAACCCCTATTACTGGGGGACAGAAATTGGTAGATTGCTTGAGCTTAGAAAATTTTATTTATAATAGGCTAAGCCAATTGAGTATTTGCTATAAGTAGAGCATCAATATGATAAGTCCCTATGAAATAACAGCCACTTGATTACCTAAGAAAGTTCAAAGAAGCCAGGTTCAGAAATAGAGCAGACATTGGCACTATTAAAAAAAAAATCTAAATTTTACAGCCCAATCAGTGGTGGAATCAAGAGCAGCTACAGCATTTCCACCCTAGGTAAGATTAAAAGACTCAGTCTCACAAAAAAAAAAAAAAATTGATTATCATTTCTTATGTATATGTTTTGTATGATATTATAGGGTAGAAACTGGAATTACAAAGACAAGCAAGAGTCTTCAAAAGGTCCAGATCCCAGAGGGAGAAGAAGATATGAAAGAAGCATAGAGATGCAAATAAAATGTTGATTGAAAGTAATTCAAACTATTTGTTAGAAGGAAATCATTTGAATAAGTAGAATGAACAGAAAAGTTCCTTTATAAGGAGAAACTGTTAAGCTGTATTCTAAAAAAAAATCTAGGAGGTATAAAAGGTGGAGGTAAGGAAGATATAGATATATAGATATTGATATGGATATATCAATAGATAGACGGATAGATTGATGGAGATATATTCCAATTATAGGGAACCACCTATTCAAAAGTACATAGGAAGAAGAGAGAAAAAAAAGCTAAACTAGCCAGCAAATTGACTTGAAGGTCAGTGTTTGGAGGATTGTTGAATACTTAGTTTCCATGATTCAAAATATATGTAAATTAATTTCTCTTTTCCTGAGCTAGCTCAAATGACCCTCATCTCTTCAGGAAATCATGATAACATTTGAGATTAGAGGGGGAAAATGAATGATATAAAATGTGATTTGTGGGCATTGCCACATCTAAATTGATTTCTTCATTTGAGAGCCCTGTTTCGTTAATTTACATTTCTAATCTTGAATACTATTACCAAAGGTAGTAGAGTCAAACAAAAGGTTTTTGAATGGGAAGCAAGATATATTTCTTCCAAATGACCAGGAGTGCACATTCTTCTACCAGAGGAAGGGGGCTAGATTAAGTAAAACAATAAGTAAGCATGATCTAATAGAAAAGGATTAGCATACTTGAGTCTTAGTTCCCACTCTATCAAGAAAGGTATTAATATTGTGCAATCAGTTAAACTCATTGGGTCTCAGTTTCTATATCTGTGGAATGCATAGATTGATTAACTTTTCTCTAATTTTTGGGGGGATGGGGTGTTAAAACTCCTTACCCAAACTGACTACTCAGAGGCATCTTCAGATACAAACAGGAAGCATTTATTTGATCCTTAGAAGAAGTCCAAGCATACCAGCTGAGCAGCTAAGCTTGGTGTATGGCCCTGGGCCAGAAATAGTGAATTGGTTAAGTAGCAAAAGATTTGGGTTCATTGGATGGACTTGAAAGGAGGAAAACATTGACCAATAGTCAGCAGTACTGTCTACTTGCTGTGGGTTACATAACTTCCTGAAGCTTAGGGGTAGAATCTGACCTTTTCTGCCCTACAGTTCTCTAGGAATAGGAAGGAATCATGGGACTTCCTGAAATGTAGGCCTAAGATTGGACCCATTTTATCTCATAGACTTTTTGCAAAATCTTCACCTGTTCCCATTCATTACACTCATAATCTTAGAAAAAAAATGTGACCTTTTTTGTTGCTGAAATAAATGAGAATTTGTGAGGATATTTCTAGATGTTGCTTAGTTCCACTGTAGATTGTTATGAGCAATTCAGTTTATAATCAGATTTTAATAGTATTTAAGATTATGGAAAAACTAAAGTTAAAAAAAAAAGCCTAAGGATTGGTTGAGTGATTTCTTAAATATTGTTAAATAAATAAATATATGTCAAACATAATATTCTTCTTCTGTCATTAAAAAGGAGAACTATTAAATACCTATTTTAACAAATAAAGAAGAAATAATGCAAGGAGAAAAATTTGAAGGAAATGGGGAAACTAATATACTACAGCTACCTTCCATTGATAGGAAATTACTATGAGTTCTTACCTCAAAATTTTAGCTAATTAATGGCAGGAATCTAAGTGGGAATTTTAAATTAATTTTAAAATAAAAAGATTTAAAAGTGGAAAGAACACTATATAATTTTGTCCTTAAGAAAACTTTCTGATTTTTTGTTCCCTCTTGTAATCTTTTTTTTTCCTTTTCTGTTCTCTTTTGTTGACACTGCAGGTTCAAAAATCTATTTAACCTTTCCTTGTGCTGGGATATATCTGACTAATATTTATGGTTGGTGAGAAATTATATAGGGCAAAGGGATGCATGTACTATTGTATTATGTTAGTGTAGAGCTCATAAAACTTGCTTATATTATTATTCAACTAATGCTTATGTTAAACTGCATGTTAAGCTAACATTTATGTTTTATTGCATATTAAACTAGCACTTATGCTATATTGCATATTAAGCTAACATTTATGCTGCATTGTGTGTCAAGCTAATGTTTATATCATTGTGTTAAGCTAATGTATATGCTTAGTGGAATAGAAATGTGCTAACATTAAGGTCAACAGGATATATCTAGTCTCATAGAAAGGACCAATGTCCATCCAGAGGATGAAAAATATGTAATTTCAATAAATCTGAGGCTTATGTACAAGAATCTTGGAGGCCATGGACAGAATAATACGTGGAGACTCACTCTGGCAATCTCCCAGGCAACCTTGTAGTAAAGAAATTGTAGAAAAGACCATATAAGGAACAGATCAAAAGTTAAAAACAATAATTATAGAATGGTGGCTCTGTCAGAGTTGAAGATAGATTTTTAAAGCAAAATTTGGAATGACTATGTCACAGTGTAAAGTAAAAGAATATAAAAGATCCAGCCAAGTGTTTGTTCAGGAAAGAAGATTGCTTAGCTTCTGTAGAAAGTACATCCACAGCTTAACTCAATGGATGTATGCATCATGGAAGTTCTTACTCTATATGTTGGGCTGCAATCTAAACCAAATTGTACACTCTGCCTGATAGATTGTATTTAGGGTCAGCAAAATGCCATGGCAGGAGAAAAAGCAACCTCTAAAATAAAACAAAGAAGTAAAAAAAAAAAAAAAGGAATGATTTTAGCAGCAGGATAAGGATGATATGTGAGGAGGAAAATAGAAATGCAAATGGACTATAGATGAAAATCAAGAAGTGAGTTATCAGCAAGAGATGATAGAAAAATGAGTTGACTTCGGGAATATGGAATTAGGGAAAAACAGAAGGGATCATATTAATGAGTCAAATGGTTTGGGAGATTGAATAAAGCTGGAGGGCAGAGATGCTTAAGATTTTTAAATTTTCCTACACTGGAAAAAAACCTATGCATGTTTAGAAGGTAATGAAGGAGGACCCCGTGATACTTTTACTTTGGTGTTCCTTGAAAAGAATTGGACAAAAGGAAATTTTATTTTTAAGAATCTTTGTGTTAATGAGTTTATTGGTGATACCTATTTATTTTCTTTTTCTTTCTTTCTTTCCTTCTTTCTTTCTCTTCCTTTATTTTTCTTTTTTGTCTTCCTTTCTTCCTTTCTTTCTTCTTTCTTTCTTTCTTTCTTTCTTTCTTTTTTTCTTTCTTTCTTTCTTTCTAGTGGGGATAGTAGAGTGGATTTTGAGTGAAGCTGGTGGGGAAAATAAATAAATCATCTAAAAATCTAGATATAGAAATCAATTATCTAGCTAGCAGTAGGAGTTCTCTGCATAGATATAAATTAAGGCATGGGAGTAAACAAGACAACCAAGTGAGGTTTTGTTGAAAGAGAAAAGAAGGCCTTCATAGGTAGTGGTATTTATGTTTGTTGTATTTACTTTGTGGTTTATGAACCTTGATATATGTATGTGTGTATGTGTATATACACACACACATAGACACATTTAAGCATATGTGTGTATGTGTCTGAACTGACTTTGAATACTGCTTCAGACAATTTATGTGACCTTAGAGAAGTCATTTTATTTTTCTAAATCTCAGTTTCTTCACCTTCATCTTCAGTCTTCGCAATGAAAATAGAAATAGCAGCTTCCCTACTATAGATCATGAAAATTAAATGAGATAATATATGTAAATCACTTCAGAAATTTTAAAGAACTATATAAAAACTAGTTTCATTGTTATTATTACCCTTTATGTGGTTATGACAAATTAACCTTGTTTAGAAATAGTTGTAAAATTTGCATTTTTTAATATTACTGCCCTTTTCATAAACCACAGGCACATTAAATTTGTTTAAATATAGTTATAAACATATATTGCCATTTGTTTTTCTTACAAACATCTTAAAGCTATCTCAGCATGGCAGAAATGAGACAAAGCAAAGAGGCTAACATAAAAACTAACAGGAGGGGATGGATTTTTTCATGAGGTATATAGCTAAAATTGTTATAACGTTTTGTTCATATTAATGTATTACCTTTTTCTTCTGTTAATTTACCTCAATTCTAGTTGTAGGTTCTTGATTCACTTAAAATGACTCATCTTATTTAATATGGTCCAGCTTTACAAGTATATGAAAAATATATGTCCCTTGTGAGCCATTCATTTCTTTTCCAGGCTCTATATTCTTAGTTCTCTTAACTATTTTGCATACATTTTGCATGGTTTGAAATCCTTATTGTCTTGATCCTCTCTCTTCTTTTGATTAAGTTCTGCATTGTCAATACTCTATCCATATCATGTACTAAAATGAAATATCTCGGTTGTGGTCTGACAAACACATATATGTACTGCTACTAATTCAGCCTAATGCCATTTTGACTTTTTTTCACTGCTCATGTAATACTGTATTACAATGTTATGCTTACAAAAGAATAAACCTCTACTTGCTTTTTTATGTGGACTTGGCCTAGACAGATTTTCATTCTACTGTGGTTGACTATTTGAACACAAATTTTTCTATATTAAACTAAATCTATTTGATTGACCATCACTATCTGGTTGTCAAAAGTATTCTGGATCATATTTTGCATCCAGGATGTTAGTAATTAGGGAATATAATAAATTGGATAGTCAACAAGTCTTATAATAAAGAGGTGAATCTTAGTGTGGTGTCTCATGTTTAGTTGTGTGGTCAGGGAAGTCACGTTTAATCCTTCAGTGATCTCCCTCCCCAACAAGGGACATCTCTAAAATTATGTTTCATATTAATTTCTTATCAGAATTAAGTACAACCTTCTCATATTAGAAGCTACATATGCTATTGGCATCATAAATTTGTACCACTACCACCTACCCCAAAGAAATAAAATAATGCTCTTAAGTATTGCTCTCAGCTGTAACACCTGCAAATTTCACAGATATGTTGTTTATGGTTTTATATCTTTTTCCATCATATATTTCTTTTCTGCAGGATAAATATTGTTTTAAAAAATTGGTGAAAAGAATAGACCCAAGATATATTTCTGAAATACTCCAAATAAAAATGTTCCTCTAAGTTTACAGAAATAATCTATTGCTCACTCCTGTTTGGTTTTCATTAATAAGGCCTGAGTGCATCTATCTATACAATTTTTTAGCCCACATTTCTTTATCTTTTCTTTTCTTTTCTTTTTCTTTAATAAAGCTTTTTATTTACAGAACATATGAGTGATTTTTCTACACTGACCTTTGCAAAAACTTTTTTTCCCAAGCTTTTCCCCTTCTTTGCCCCACTTCCCACCCCTAGATGACAAGTAATCTAATACATGCCAAATAGGATAAATTATATGAGAAATACAATACATGTATACATATCTATACAGTTATCTTGCTGCACAAGAAACATCAGATCTAGAAAGAGAATAAGAAAAAAACAACCTAAGAAGGAAAACAAAGTGCATGGAAATATTCACAGAAAGCATTAAATGCTGTGTTGTGGTTCACACTCATTTCCCACAGGCCTCTCTCTGGATGTATATGATCATCTTCATCATTGAACAATAGGAACTGGTTTGAATCATATCATTGTTGAAGAGAACCAGGTCCACCAAAATTGATCATCGTATAGTCTTGTTGCTGTGTATAATGTTCTCCTGGTTCTGCTGATTTCACTCAGCATCAGTTCATGCAAGTCTCTCCAGGCCTCTCTGAAATCCTCCTGTTGGTCGTTTCTTACAGAGCAATAATATTCCATAACATTCATATACCATAATTTATTCAGCCATTATCCAATTGAAGGGCATCCTTTCAATTTCCTGTTTCTTGCCACTACAAAAAGGGCTGCCACAAACATTTTTGCACATGTGGGTCCCTTTCCCCCCTTTAAAATCTCTTTGGGATATAGGCCCAATACAAACACTGCTGGGTCAAATGGTACGCACAGTTTGATAACTTTTTGAGCATAGTTCCAAATTGCTCTCCAGAATGGTTGGATCCGTTCACAGTTCCACCAACAATGTATCAGTGTCCCAGTTTTCCCACTTCCCCTCCAACAGTTATCGTTATCATTTTCTGTCATTTTAGCCAATCTGACAGGTGTGTAGTGGTATCTCAGAGTTGTCTTAATTTGCATTTCTCTGATCAATAGTGACTTGGATCACCTTTTCATGTGACCAGAAATAGTTTCAATTTCTTCATCTAACAATTGTCTGTTCATAACTTTTGACCATTTATCAATTGGAGAATGGCTTGAATTCTTATATATTTGAGTCAATTCTCTATATATTTTAGAAATAAGGCCTTTATCAGAACCTTTGGATGTAAAAATATTTTCCCAATTTACTGCTACCCTTCTAATCTTGTCTGCATTCATTTTGTTTGTACAAAACCTTTTTAATTTGATATATTCAAACTTATCTAATTTGTGATTAATGATGACCTCTAGTTCTTCTTTGGTCACAAATTCCCTCCCCCTCCAAGGTCTGAGAGGTAAACCATCCTACATTGTTCTAATTTGTTTATAATATCATTCTTTATGCCTAGATCATGAATCCATTTTGACCTTATCTTGGTATATGGTGTTAGGTGTGGGTCAATGCCTAATTTCTTCCATACTAGTTTTCAATGATCCCAGCAGTTTTTGTCAAATAGTGAGTTTTTATCGCCAAAACTGGGGTTTTGGGTTTATCAAACACTAGATTACTATTGTCATTGAGTATTTTGTCCTGTGAACCTAACCTATTCCACTGATCCACTACTCTATTTCTGATCCAGTACCAAATGGTTTTGGTGACCACTGCTTTATAATATTGTTTTAGATCTAGTACAATTAGGCTACTCTCATTTGCATTTTTTTCATTAATTCACTTGAAATTCTTGACCTTATATTTTTCCGGATGAATTTTGTTATTATTTTTTGTAGGTCAGTTAAATAATCTCTTGGGAGTTTGATTGGTATAGCACTAAATAAATAGATTGCTTTAGGTAGTATTGCCATCTTTGTTATATTCGCTCGACCTATCCAAGAGCATTTGATGTTTTTCCAATTGTTTAGATCTGACTTTATTTGTGTGGAGGGTGTTTTGTAGTTTTGCTCATATAGATCCTGACTTTCCCTTGGCAGATATATTCCCAAATATTTTATACTATTGATAGTTATTTTGAATGGAATTTCTCTTTGTTTCTCTTGCTGTTGCATTTTCTTGGTGATGTATAAAAATGCTGATGATTTATGTGGATTTATTTTGTATCCTGCAACTTTGCTAAAGTTGTGGATTAATTCTAATAGTTTTTTAGTTGATTCTCTAGGGTTGTCTAAGTAGACCATCATATCATCTTCAAGAGTGATAATTTGTTTTCCTCATGACCCACTCTAATTCCTTTAATCTCTTTTTCTTGTCTTATTGCCAAGGCTAGCATTTCTAATACAATATTGAATAGTAATGGTGATAGTGGGCAACCTTGTTTCACCCCTGATCTTATTGGGAATGGTTCCAGTTTATCACCATTACATATGATGCTAGCTGATGGTTTTAAATAGATGCTACCGACTATTTTAAGGAAAAGTCCATTAATTCCTATACTCTCTAATGTTTTTAATAGGAATGGATGTTGGATTTTATCAAATGCTTTTTCTGCATCTATTGAGATTATCAT